>CM063503.1:124860420-124932944 GCA_032207245.1 Pardosa pseudoannulata | reverse complement strand
AAAGTTCCAAGTGTTGAAACAGACAATACTAAATCGAATTAGGTATATGCGTACCTAATACTAATTGAAATTATTGCGTATTTACACGATAACAATAAGTTGAAAATATCATACAGCTGGATGAAATGTTACTCATTAAAACATTAAGTATTTTATTCATTTCGAACATAAGTAGGTACACCATGTCTCTACCCCTCCCCCCATTTCCTGAACCCGCAATGAAAATCTTGACCCTATGATTTAAAGTTTTGATTTTATAAATGAAATCTTGTAAATAAGACATTAAAGATAAATATTTCCGATTTTGTTAGAACTTTTATTTTTGTAAAGAAATTCAAATGTCCCTATTTGGTTTACTATTTGAGTGGAATGACGTTGAACTGATTATTTGACCTGAGGATGCATTGGATGAGCCCTCTTTCTTCAATAAAGACGAGAGCAATCGATAGTAAAAGGTACCCAAATCCTTCAATCGACACTGTTTGGCTCCAACTTCCTCCGTTGTGATGAATCCACCTAAATTGACTTCAAAGACGGGACTCGGGTATCTCTGGATTAATATATTTATTTACAAAAATTTACATAAGTCGTAAGCTTTCGAATTTATCGGAGAACCGTACAGTAACATGAATGAGTCACCAAAAGTTTCTCTTATCGCTAGTAGTTGCCGGTGACACAGTCGCTCTGTGTAATTAGATTGGACGGTGGGGATATGCAGCGTTGTTGTTTTGGTGCTCTCGGGTTCAAATTCCATAATAATTATAACATGATTGGTGAACTTGAGTTTCTTTTTCTAACAGGTGCTCAGATCTCAAAATTTCCTTGTGTAGCATAAACTGATATTTCTACAATTAGCAGTTATTTTGAATGTACAGACCAATCCTCGGGAAATATATACCATGAACTTGGGTTTTACTCTAAATCCGGAGATTTTGAATAACAAACGTATTGATTATCTTTTAGAAAGAAGCAGAAAAGGGTAAAAATATATTGAAAAATACAATCACAGATTGATAGCTGAATGGTTAGGGTACTGGCCGTCGGAACCGGAGTTCGTGGGTTCGAATCCCACTATGGCATGGATGTTCGTAGCCGTTCGGAATCGGTTTTAAGCAGTAGGTCCTGGTCTCATTAGCCCCCGTGTTGCAAAAAGTAGACCGTAGCACTCCAAAACCAAACCAAAACAATCACAGATTGTGGTGCTGATGCCATTATTCTGCGTATTATATATGCTTTTCCATTTTGGAATATGGTTTTTAGATTGTGCTTTTACCAAGAACTTGACAAAATTCCAGTAAAGTTCTGTCTGAATCATTACTGGTATGTGGAATTCTTTTCCAACGGATCTGGCTTTCTATGAATGTGACTTTCAATTTTTGGATTTGAGAAGAAGCACATACCTCACCTAATATTTTAATAAGCTTTGCAATCCCAACAAACTTATACTGTTCTCAGAGATTGAGCAAATAAAATTGAAAGGAGATTGCGTTTCTCTAATCTATATCACACGAACTTATAGATGTTAAAAAACAAAGTTTAAGATCATTCAGGAAGTCTTAACTAATGTACATTTCCAGACTAGTAAATAGCATGATTTGCCTACTTATCCTTATCATGTTATCCTTGTAGCTATTAATTATGACTATTCAGATATACTAACGGCAGTAGAATTGGCAATGGGAGTTTTAGGAAATATCTTTCATACGTAGATAAAATCAAGGGTTCTTAAACCTCGATTTCTGCTCAGTCTTTAGTTCTGAACTTTTAAGTAGCAAAGTAGCACTACGGCACCTGATTAAGGGAACAAACTTTGGGATCATCATTTGTGATAAAACGTGTTGATAATGATTGATCTCAGGACTCATTCAAAGCAGCACAAGGTTTACTTCAAATGAGGCCGATTGGTAGGGCAGTGCTAATCGGTACCCGAGTTCGCGGATTCAAATCCCGCTACATGCAGAGAGCAACGGTCTCAGTCTCATTAGCCCTCGTGTAGCAAAACAGTGGACGTTGTGCTCCAAACCAAGTGAGTTCCGTCAAACATTGGTCTCTATTGCAACGACATCTGATATTCTTGCTAAAGATCATGCCTCTAGTCCATTAATGCTAAATTCTGGCCTGAAAACTGTTCAAAAATAAAGATTTTAAACGAATATTTTGAAGGATTCTTCCGTTTCACTCTTGGTACTCTGGGAATTTTCCTGGAAATGCTCTTTCCGGATACTTAAAAGTGTCCAGGTCACCATCAGCAGACTCATCAGCGGACACATCGGTAGCCTTACAATGTCAATGGACTCAAAACATTTTACTTCTGCTCCAAATGTCTTGTGCCCTTCTCAGGACTCTCCTGTTCATTTTTTGAATTGTGCTAGGCTTTTGTCTGACGATCTACTTACTCCACCTCTTTTCGTTTAAGATTTTTTGAAAATTCCTGACCTCCTGGACTTATCTAGCACTCTGCCAAACCAAGAGCATCAACAACATTCTACTACACATTATTTTATTTTTGTTATTTTTAAGGATTATATCATTTGGATCTATTTTGTCTGAAGTAGTTTGAGCAGGTTTATAGTAGGTCATAGCTTGAATAGGGGCTCAAGAATTTTCTTGTCTTAGAACCCTGAATTTCTGATGATCGAGTTCTGTTTGGTACGATAATTCATTAAGGGTACTATACTATATACTATACTTGCACTATACTATACTTGAAATGGGTAAATTTTTTTTTTATTCTGCTTTAAATCAGGATTTATTACGAACTGTCCAAAGCACAAGTTTTATCTGTAAATATATTCGTTCATAAGTTAAAGTCTGAGGTTTTTCAAAAATAGTATTTAAACTTTTAGTGGCTTGTAGCTCAAAATACATAATTTGCTATTCTACAACTTACAACTGTAGTTCTCTTCTCACGAAGAGATTAGGTACAAAATTGGAAACATATCTTAGGTGTGAAATACCAAATTTTATATTTATAACGCATTTCTGTTTTGAATCCCCTTGTTTGTAAGCAAAGAGATATGCGCATAGTAATATCAGTGAAAAAATACCATTTTTGGATTCCAGGACCCCAAAAACTTTGCTGTTTACACCAATATGTGTATCATAATTTTATATAATTCCAATACTCTGTATATAGATAGTACTGAAATTGTAAAATAGAAAAATTTAAAAAAATAACAGTAGTGAGGGGGAGAAATCATCAAGACACAATCGTACCTTAGAAAGACAAAAATGATGAAAATTTTCCGATAAAGATTGGATTTCAAAGGTCTAGAATAAAAACGTTTCTTTGAAAAAGGAAGTATTGTAATTGTATGACAGAAAGACAAAAATAAATCGAGAAAAGTAGAGTAAAAAGATGAAAATTGTACAATTAAAAGGAAAGATAATAACACAACAGAAAATTAAATTTGTCAGAAAATTTCGTAAAAGTTCTGCATTTAAGAGACTAGGATATAAACAAGTATGAAAAAGGAGACATTGGATCTGTGTAGTAAGATAAAAAAATTCAAGTTCAAAACGAACAGAAAAAAAAGTTGAGTTGCAGGGTGTTCCCGTACTAGAAAAAGAAATCTGCTTGAAAATTTCCGATAACGTTTGGACTAGGATTAAAAGATCTGAGTTATCGCCAACTGGATCCATGACGTGGTGATAAGCAGATTGGGGTCAAGCGACTTCATATTCGTCTTGCAGGAGATAGTAATGATTGGATTGCCGAAAACTTATTTTTAGATTGGGGGAAACTGGAATTCATTTTCTTTTTTTTAATGTCCATGTATTCAATTAACTGTTTGTGTCTCAACCACCTCGAATTAAAGCCTATTTTCTCAAATGTTAGAATACACTATTTCAAATATGGAAATTATAAAATTCAAACATAAATGTAGTTTCTAAGAAAGAGACATATGGGTTTTTTTCTTTATTCGAAATTCAAACTTTTAGGATAATTTTTAAGACTGTTCTAAACCTTATTCATCTGAAATGCATTTAAATGAACTACCCATATTAAAAGGGAAGAAGTATTTTTCCCCAAACAAAATTGGAGTAGAAATATAACTTTACACAAACTAATATTTATGGAAATTTTCATTTCATTATACTCGAATATTGTTAAACATTTTTTCTAAATTGTGACAGATTTTTTGATTAGTAAATAATTTGAATCAATTTTTCAATCATGTTGAATTCCTCCTATTTGAACAATTAGGAAATTTTGCTCTTATGGTATCTTTATTATTGCTCTTAAATGATATTTATTTTTGTAACTTTTATAACTTGATAAAGAATTCTATTACTCTTTGAGCACTTTTAAATAGGACAAATATTGATAAAGCGTATTCTTTAGATTTTACTAAGGGATGATTGATTCTTTCGTGGCTCTAAAAAATATTTCTGGATATGCCACTGAATATTGTAATTACAAAAAAATCAGGTATTACTCATTAATATTGCAAACTATTTTGTACAATTATCTTTGCATGAAGCTTTGGAATCTATTTTTGTAAGAAATCTACTTCTGCGTCTTTACATTTTATTTTAAATTCAAGCAATTCGAATTGTTTTCAGTAATAAGCATGATCAAGTGATGAATGAAATTTCAATGTTAAAATTCACTTTAGTATTGCTATTTGGTACAAATTCTACGAGCAAATTGCATTAACTGCGGATAGCAATAATCAACAAAAATCTTTTGTAGTTCACTGTGAAAATAAAAATTTTTGTGCAATCTGTATACAAAGTGTTAAAATGAGATATGACATAGAATGCTAACTATGATATATAAAGAAATTTTCATTCAATTTCTAAGTATAGATTAATTTTTAGCAAGATTTTAATGAAAGTTGTGTTGACGCCAAATCTATTATAAAATATTCTAATCAATATAAATCCATAATATTTAGGCAACATATAAACTACCAAATTTAACTGCTATTCGAACCAAAGCATTTGAAATGCTTTTAAAGTTATTAAAATACTCCAAATTTTGAACAAAACTCCATTTTTTCTTAAGTAAACACTTCATAATTTTCAAATAAAAGCCATTAAAATAAATAAATATGGAAAGCTTAGATTTTAATTCATCATGTATTTAAAAATCAATTAAAAATTTTGACAGTTCATTTCAATGACATAAAAGATTTTAAGAAATTATATTTATTACAAACATAAATAACAAAAAATATAACCCCCCCTCCTAAAAAAAGAATAACAGGTATTCAAAATCAAAATGATTTCGACATATATATTGTTTACAGGTAAGAAAACTAATTCTTTATGCTTCTCTAAATGGCCATTTTCAGTATCCAAGAAAAAACCCAAACAAAATGAAATGCATTTCAGGACAGTGTTTATCGCCAAAATGAGATTCGAACTCCGGAAATTGCTTCCATCCAGCAAAACAAATTGTTTGAAGAAAATTGAGCTTTCTTGTTATATGTTTCCTTTTCAACTGATATGTATATTTCCGGCCACCAGGCACTTGACTGGATCTTTTGCAATCGACAAGAAAATGAATATTGAATTCTTGTTATTTCAGCATGCACGTATTGATTTCAGGCTTGTATTTTAATGACCAAGTCTATTTTTGGACAGTGATTTCTTCAGATTGGTTTGCTTTCGATCTGCTGTTTATTTTTTCTTTTTTTCTAGACCAGGGGAAAACGATTACTCTAGAAGACTGCAACTTTCTTCTAAATAGTTTCCTAACCTAACAGTCGTTTTCTTAAACTTCAGTGCTCTTGGTCCTATCTGATATTTAATACTCCGTCAATAGTTTTTCTTAAGGAATTCACCTTTTCATACATCCCCAAAAGTTATTAGCTGTCTGTAAGCGTTTACTTACAATCAGCACGTACGTAAAAACGAAGATACAGTGGACAACAAAACTGAATGTATACTTAAAACGTGTGAAGTACATTTTTAACTTAGGTTAAATTTTATTTAAAGAAAATCGTGTTTACTACGCGATTTACGCCTAACGCTTTTAATTTACTATTTATTGAAGGAGTCTTCACTTCCTTCCAATGTACAAAAAAATAATTGTGTCGCCGAACTTAGTTTTTACTAAACTTTCAGGCGAAAATTGAATCGAAAATACTGAGTGCACAATATTATCAATATTGTTAAAAGAAACAAATAATTTTTTAGTTGCACGTCTTTCTGTCTGGATCGCAATTTTTTTGGTTTCGATTCCCTCAATTTTTTGGTCAACTGAATTCTCTCTTGATTTTCCAATTATCTTTTCAGCTCTCGTCATGTTCATAAACGTATTTTTTACATTTGAAACTAAATAATTTCTATAACAATAAGGTGTAAAGATTGATGTGGAGTGTGTATCTGCTTGAAAACAAATGTAATTGGACTTTCTTTGTCGTATGTTTTTGATCTTTATCTTGCTGGAAGATGAAGTTTGACTAAGGTCCTACTTTAATCGGGAATTTTCTTCTGATTCAAAGCTATTCTTTAAGATGTAAGGATATTCCTTGTTCATATATATTGTCATCAATGAACTCTTCTACGTGTCCTTCTGCGATATTATGACTAATAAGGATGGATCTACCCGCATACTTGATTTATCCCGAAATCTCTTCCTATTTTATGTATTTCATAGTTATTGTATTTGTTCTCATGGGAGAACCGAACAATATTCTAAAATGATCTTGAATTTCAAAAATGATGTTAGGGGAGAATCTCTAAAAATCAAAAGCGTAAAAAATGAGTCGAATTGAGGTTGAGGTGAAAACCTTTATCTATCATTTTCAGCTGAGACTTTTCTTTAAATTTGAGGACCTCGGTAATGCAAGATTGGGGGCGCTCAACTTATTGACTGAGCCGATAATCTTTCAGCCCTCCAAATTTCTCTGCACACTCTAAAGCCAGTGGTTAAATATGGAATGAATCAAGGAAAAACTGGAAATTCTTTTAATCACTTCAGATTAGGTTAGTAATGAATAAACTAAGTTCTCCCTGATAGTCACTGTATACATATTTGCACTCCAGATACAGTACCTTGAAATCAAGTAAAATGTCTAAAACTCTGAATAAAAGGAGAGAAGACATTCCTCGTTCTTCGCGAATTCCATTTGCACGTTATTTATTTTTATTTATTGCTTCGGGAACAACAATAATTACAGAAAGCAACAGAAAATTTTCAAAAAATATTTCATCACTAGAAATGATCTGCACTGATGATATCGACAAAAACCCGCATTTAGACTTTAGAAATGGTCTCTCCTAGGTAAAATCGAGATATACATACAGTGATATGCAACTTGAAAAAGGGAAATGGCATTGACATCTAAAAAAAGGATAATTTCCTTTTCGATGAAACAACTCAAGTTAGAAATAAAGGTAAAAAAACACACAAACAACGATTAGAATATACAGACAATAAATACCATGCATTTTATAGTAAAAGTAGCAAATGTGCCCATGCTTCTCTACGGGAATTTTGTATATTACTTTTAATCACTTTTAGATTTTCTTTTTCGTATATTAATTTGTAAATTCTCCATAGAGATATACAATTCCTATAATTCATTAAATTGCATTAGACCAGTGTTAGATATATATTACTTTTGAAAAATTTCATTTTTAAGTATATCAATCAGTAAATCTGTAAATTCTACACAATACAGTTTAAGTGAAGTCATTGGCGAATAAATGTAGTTATTTCTATTATGTATAAAATATAGTCATAGTCTCATAATACATTAATTAATTTAATATAGACCGCTGTAAAGCTTTAGTAAGCTGTGAAAGCATTTCCTGATTAAAAGTATGAAAATTTTATTTCATTTATGAACACTTGTCATGTCTACTAAACTTGTAAGTAGTTAATTTGTCGCAGTCTTATTAATCTTCCCATAATGTGTTAAGTACGATTTTTTTTTTCGAATTTGTTTTTACCATATTAAGAAACATACAACAATTTATTCTTGTAATTTATGCTTGGAAGATCAAGAAATATTTAAAATATATATTTTGCAAGCCCTTTAATATAAAAGCAACGTTTATGTGCTGCTATCTGACGTATATCGGGAATAAAAATATATTCCTTATACAGTAGAAAGAGAATTAACCGTAAGGTAGATCTAGGTCCAGATATACAATGAACTAAAAATAAAGTTGGACAGGAAGGTTACAGAATTTCATCGTTTAATAGTTACATTATGCTTTTGAACTAAAATAAAATTCCGAAAAAATACAATTTCAAAAATAAAACTTGGACATTTATCCAAGGTAACAAAAAATAACTTTTCAATTTTAAACAGAAGATTTAATACTTCGTGTGGCTGCTATAACAGCTTCTAATCCTTTGTTCATCGAAAGGACCCACTTTTCGGGGAACACTGTTGGTACACTGTCCCATATATTCTGAAGAGCATTTTTTTAGTTCATTTTTATTTTTTATTTTCTGATAAATTCCCAATTCCGGGGGCCCCGCCGCCATGTTTTTGGCTCTATTTTTGTACAAGTGATCGCCAAATTGTCGTCAAGTGATGTTTACAATTTGTGTATTAAGTTTATACCCGATCTCAAAGCATATTTTGAACAAAAAAAGGGTTTGAAATTTTGTTAAGATGAATACAGATTTAAATTTTAGTTTTTAATATATTTAGAGGCGCTTTTGTACTGCTTATTAAACTAAACAGCACAGAATTTTTGCAATAAGTGCAAATTAAGCAAAATATAAGCATTAGTTGGTTATATTTAGGCAATTATGCATATAAAATATTTCGTTATATTTGTAAAATACGGTTGCTATTTAATGAAATTATTTTAAAACTATCAAACGATTAAATAGTTATAAAGTACGGTACAAATTACTTCTAGAAATTATTAGCTTAAAATGGAAATATAAGAATGGAGTAAATGTTTTAAATAAATGATAAATTTTTAGCTTGAAATTCTGAAGATAGTAAGGGAGTGAAATAATTTTTCTTATCTAAGTGAGGTAAAGCTCCCCTTGAACTACCGTAACAATAGCGGTAGAGGGTCGTAATAAAAACTTTTATTACTTAGCGTATCACTTTTAACAATGTAGTACACTGTAAAATAATATAGTTTAAAAATATTTCTTCTTCATTTTGTATTAAATTAAGACACAATTTTGAATAAAGTTCAAAAAGCAGTAAGTAAAAAAATATAAATGTGAATTATAACATCACTTGTTACTCTTAAAAATTAAGCATAAAATATAAACTAAATAAAGTGCTAACCTAATTTAAGTATCCTGAGTTGTTGGTGGATATACACTTTTGATCTGATTTAAAAAATCCTGAAAAGCATCTTGCGGATTTTCTTTAATTTTCCTCCACATAAATTCACAAAGGTAAGAATCAAATTGATTTTTACACTTGCGAACTGTGCGGAGGGATCTCCACAAGCCCTTAATTGTATTAGTGTCAGGTCCAGTATTAAATTTAAAAAACGAAAAAAGTACCACAAGAGCTCAGGCAAAATGGGCAAACCTCCAGAGCACAGCCGAAATGGACGCTAGAAAATCCAAATTCAGCGGTCTTGGAGTATTGTTAGTTACAGGAACCAATAAGGGTCATAAATTCAAATCACGTGTCGTTTCCCCCAATACCCTAAAATAAAGGCGCCGATTGACACCCCCACCTTTTTTAGGGGAGGGTGGAAGAATCCGAAAAGAAGAGCAAGGTTTGCCAGAAAATAGGGTTCTAGAATTTGGCGATATCTCCCACGCTTGGCGTCCCCACCAAACTGGGTTCCGGGGGCCCCCCGAACTGGGAAACAGCCTATTTTCTTCTCTCATTTTTTTCCATAAACGCCCATAAATGTTCAATCAGGACTTTGTAGAGGATGGGGCAGTACTTTTTGTACATTATATAATAACCATTCCATTACAATATGAGCGTTATGCTTGGGTTCATTCTCTTGGAGAAAAGAGAAGTTTGTATTTAAATTCAATTTTACAGCTGTGCCTGGTAAATTTTGTCTTAGAACATTTAAATATACCGTTTTGTCCATGGTACCGTCAAAAAACATTAAATTTCCAACACCGCTAGCTTCCATTGCACCCCATACCATAACGTTACCACCGACATGTGTAACAGGTACTTTTATATTTGCTGATTTAAGTACTGTACATTCTTTTCTCCATTAGCAAAAATAACCTAAGAAGTAAAAATATCTTTATCAGTAAAAATAACTTAAGTAAGAAGACTTCCAAAAATCTTGGGACTTTGCAATATAATTTTTAGCATACTCAAGACGTTTTTCCACATTTCTGGTAGATAAGTATGGTTTCTTTTGTGATGAAACCACCTGTGGATGCACATTGACAACAGATGTCTCCTTTAACTATCTTTACTGCAGAAATTGTAGAATTCTCTTTAACAAATCTCAGTATCCGCCTCTCTACTGAGGCGAAGAAATCTTTTGGGGCCGACCACTTCCATTTGGTCTGTGGAAAAATCTATAGTTATTCATTACGTAATGCACTATTGAATGAGGCTTTTCCCCAATTTCTGTAATATTTCTTACGCTTTTCTTTTTTTTTCCAGAGTTTCACAATTAAGTTTTTCTTATCTATAGAAGTTTGATTTGTTTCCATTCCCCAAAATTTAAACCAAGAAAAATAAATTTAAACAGTTCATTCTCAAAGTTCTGACTTGGATTTGTGCCAAAAATGCAACAGTGTCTTAAAAATTTGCATAAAATTTGCATAAAGCAGTGTATAGTGCGAATAAAATAAATGTCCAAGTTTTTTTTTTTTTCTGTGGAAACCTCAAAATTTCATCTTTAAATTATTTTAAAATTAAATGCATTTTTTTATTGAAATTCGAACCAGTCATCTCAATCCTGGAAGAAATGACCATTTTTTTTTTCTCGCTTTTAAAATATTGCACCACAAAATGGGTTCTCCAACTTTTTTTTGGTTGACTGTATATATATATTGAGAACATAACTTACCTGGACCACGAACTCTGTGAACTGTGGGTCCACAAAATACACTGATAAATTCATTTTTGAAGCTAACTCTTGTTTTAATAACTCTCTACGTTCGCACAAAACAAATGCATTGGAACAGCATACGAAAATTTCTTCTATCCCATCGAGATCCATACACACATAATCCTTGCATGGGTTAATTTTCACCCCATTCCTGCTCACCACTCTCTCGAAAGCCATATAACTCTCTAGTCCTAAAAGTCTCAGACATTTTTGAAAGTCATCCGGATTTTTCATTTGCGGATAATCAGGGCTCTAAAATTGGTCAAGAAACATTATTTCCCTGAGCCGCTGAATCTGAGGGCCTAAGATGCGCTAAAGGGCCTCCACCGATACCTCTGGTGGTGTCCTTGTTAATTTGACTCACGTAGCGTGCTCCCCGGGTGGTGAGTCTGTAGCAGTGGAAAAAATATTTTCCTGTCATGAATTTTGTATATGAATCTGCAATCCTCCTTTTAAAATATCATTAAAGATTCTCTCTCTAGTCTTTTTTACATAGGTTCTTTTTTCGCTCCTCCCCCTAAGTATTACTCCGTGTAACTCTTTTTTGTCTTTTTTGTTATATTGTACAAAAAATAATTTCATTTCAAGAATTAACTTCTAAAAACGCCTTTTGTAATATGCTAAATTTTGCAGTATAGCATAAGTGAGTTCTAACAAAGTATCATTTCCATATCATAAATTTTCAATAAAAATTTATTTGATTTGGCTCTAAACATAAAATGGCTAGAACAATTCTTTCTTTCTTTTCAGGCCAATGAGAAATCCTGAGGTAGGCTAAATTTTCAATATCAGCTATATATGAATCAGTTTTTTCCTCTTATATTGTGATATCCCGGGTTGAAAAGGTATAGCATTTCTCGGTATTAAGGAATATCCTCCAAAATGTATTTACTCTATGACTGACCGGATGTGTCAAAATACAAAAAATCGCTTGATATACATAAATAAGCAGTAAGATATATGCTTATTTGCCAGTCACTTTATATCCATCGATTTCTTCTAAAAATTTTCGAATTAGCACGAAAATTTTGTTAAACACGGTAGAATACGAAATGAACACTAAATCTAACGTAACTTATTGCTGTCGTACGTTAATTACCAACTTTTATATCTCTAGTCAAATTACGGATAGGATGGATTTAACATTGACAGTATTTATTTGGCAGTAAATATGAATTGTCCAAACTTTGACGAATCCATAGCATGCCATGTGGCTATATATAAAAATCAAACGGACAGACCTCTTCATTTATGAAGCTATATAAATTAAACGCTAGATATTTATTAGCCCGTAAAATAGATTCCCCGGATTTTAGACTTTATAAAAATAATTTATTCTTAATAATGGCGATAGAATTTTCATTGTAACAAAAAAAATAATCGATGATTCAATTTAAAATGATCACCTATGTACCTGATCTATTATTTAAGCCAAATATAAAGGAAAATTAATCACGATATTAAATTAAAAGAAAAAAGGATGATATTTGTGCAGACGATATTTAAATAGTTTAAAATTAAAAATTATTAAATGAGATGTTTAAAGGAATGACATCATAATGCTAGAAAAATGTTATTTTAACCTATTTATAATGTGATAAATTGGTAAATTAAATCGCTTGCTCTTAACGGGGAAAATCAGGCTTTAAATAATGACATAAAAAGCTCGAAAAGGGGGAAGGAATGGATTTTGATCGTTTTAAAGTTGATAGTATTTAGCAGTGATACAAAACCTATTTATACCAATTTATTTTAGAATCGAAAGGAGTTAGAAGGAGATTTAGAAAGAGATGTGGAACATACATACGATGACTTTTATTTATAAGACTATCTAGTGTGCCCGTTTTTCGCTATGGGAACTTAATATATTACTTTTAAAGAAAGATTTTTTTTTTTTTTTTTTTTTCATAACTTTCTAAATTTGTCACAGTGTCAGTTCGAGTCATTGACATATTTATATATTTCTATTATAAGCGTATTATAACAATATTCATTTTTTATACTTCAGTTTCCATTAAATCTGAGTTGTACATGAATAAGATGGGAAAGTGTTTGAAAAATATGAGTTAGAAAATTTGACAATAGTTGCAAAGAAATTCTCATGCTTAATAAACATTCCGGAAGCTAATCAACCAGAATGTCCATTTCTCCGAAATGATCAAGGATCAAGCGTCATTTTCTCCTCATGCAAAATTTTTATATAACTTTTTTTTCGAATCATGGCTGAATGGGTATGGGTTATTCTATTTTACACAATCCTTGCATGGGTTCTTTTTCTCTCATATCTCCATCCTTTCCGCAATCCACAGGTTCTAATACCGGGTTTTCCAACCTTCTTTTTTTATCCCTGTCTTTCTATCAATTTCGTAGAAAATAAAAAGTTCTAGACATAGTATAAATGCATGCAGGTCACTTCTAATATGCAATGTTACAACTGCCAGTATCGCGTGAAATACGCGGAGAAAGTTACATAAAATCATTTCCATAGAGTTGTCCAATTAGCCAGATTTTTTGATAACGTGATCCGCATTCATCAGAAAATCAAAGCTCTATTATATTTTGTATAATTTCCTTGTCATGAATTTGTTTTGGTTGAAAATGTTTATTGGCAAGAATGCTTTTTTCCATCTTTTGATGCCAATAATTAAACTTGAAGTATTCTAGATATACAATAACAGCCAACTACTTGAAAAATCTTTTCTGTTATATTATCATGTTACACAATAGGGTGCAAAGAAGAGGTATTAGTATCGAATATGTTCATTTGGCGGTTGCAAGGATTTCTATCCAACTCTCTGACTTATCGGGTAGATTTCTATATAAAATAAAACTTACAAATGAAAATTGTTCTTAATATCAATAAATAAAAATAACAAAATATATGTTTACACTAGTTGCTTCGCACCCAGCCTTCGGCCTGGGCAGCAAAAATTTTTGTAATAAAGGTTTAAATCAACTACTATAGATAATTAAATTGAAATATTATATTATAAATATTATATTTTATTTTACATTATATATTTATCAGATTTAAAATGTATTTATTTTGCAGAGATTTATTTCCCATGTAAGACTCGTTATAAATTTGTTTTTATCTTTGAAATTTCTTCTAAATTTTAAATTTTTAAAAATTTTATTTTTTGCTCTTACATATTTTATTATTACTTTTGCAATTATTTTACATTCCCGTGTATATTATGTCATTTTCTTGCTAAAGTTTTGGGTCTCGACGGCAAAACATTTGAATGACGACCTATTTTCTATCTCATTCTATTTAGTCTAAACCTCCCTTCTGTTGCAAAACAAAAAATAAACCAAACTTACATTCAATGAAACAGCAATAGGCTGTCATTTCAAAATCGATTATTTAATCTAATAAACCAATTTATTATAGATGAAAAATAGCCGTGCTCTATTAAATTAAATTGAATTTAAAGTTGGCAACGCTTAAATGAATACTATATTTTTCGTCTATTGCCTACTAATGAATTTTTTTTGTATTAATGTTTTAAATACAAAAAAAAAAAAAAAAAAAAAAAAAAAAACTAAGTTTGAAGTATCTGAACCTATTTAAATGAGGACATTTAAGGACTTACATTTAAGGTAAGTCAGATATGAAATGTAAATAAAAAAAAGAAAAGGGTATGGCAAGCTAATAATAATTATTGAAAATGTGCATATGTATTTTCTACCGTATTGAACTTTGAAATAAAAATCAAGTTCTAAATAATAAAATCCATGACAACAGTTTTGGTGTTATAAATGGTAAATGTGAAACAAAAATAAAAAAATTGTTAGAACTTGGTGAGTGTATAATTATTGAAAAAAAAACTCGCCAAGATAAAGCAGAAAAAAATACTTTCCTAAAAAAGATAAATGAAGTAAAAAATTTTTTACATCTATCAATGTACAAAAAATTGATCAATTAAACAGCGATAAGTTCTAAGTAAGCCTGACATACACACATACATTCATATATTTCTTTTAACAGTTATGTATTCAATAGTTGTACAGGAAACCAAATATCTGGCGATAATGATGCCAACATTGAGAATCTCGCCATTCTTTTTCAGCCAACTGAACAGTGAAAATGAGCTTGCCAGATAACGGAAGCGGTATTTTGGTCAGTTTTGAAGTAATATTTTTAAGCTAATCAAAACATCATAACGCAATTAACCAAAATGACCTCCTTAAGCAATGCCGCCAAGTCTAATTATGAATAGGTGGAATTGTGGTCTTAAATTTGGGTAAATATAAATGGCGCAATTGAATTAAAAGAAAAATACCAAATTAATATAGATAAAATGAAATAAGTACATAAAATCAAAAGCCGAGAACAATTATTTTACCTGAAAGCGATATCACATGAAGGAACTACTTAAAAAATTGGGTTCCCCTTGGCAAATTTGGCGAAAATATTGGCGATATTTACTAAAACACAAAGGTAATCCATCCAAACATTGTATTTCTTGCTTTTTGTGGCGACTTTAATTAATGTACAGTGCGCCATCGTAATAGAATTATATACTCTTACTTAAAGAAAACGACTTGAAAACAGAACATTTATATTTATGGGCAATTAATCTCTTAACATTTTACAAACACTAAACTCCAAATTATTAAAAATCATCCACAGTGAACCCTTAATGGTTTGTTATATATATATATATATATATATATATATATATATATATATATATATATATATATATATATATATATATATATATATATATATGTATATATTTAAGCATAGCGCCCTTTTAATATATAAGAAAAGAGTAATACAAAGAGAGTTGGATGCAAATATCATATAAATTATAATATAGATGCAGATTGTTTGGACACAGTGAGATCAGGAGAAAATGTTAGGCGACCATACTTAAACCATTATCGCCAAGTTGGCGGGGGAACCCAGTTCTTTAGTCAAGCCCACATGAAGGAAGTTACTTAAAGATTTTAATTTTTATACCACATAATGAAAGAAATGTATACCGTAATTAAGAATAGGGGGAAACACAGATTGACGCCTCAAAATTGGAAAATTAAAAATGGCACAAAAGAAATATACCAAAATAATATTGATAAAACAAAATAAACAAATAAGGCTAAAACACACAAAAAAATTACATTATTTAAATCACATTTTAAAGTTTAATGAAAGCAATAATATCTCAGCATTTCATAGCTACCAAATCTAAAATGAAAACTTATTTGTTTCCTTTATACACATTGCCTATTTTCTCTCTAGTGTACTTGAGTTTTAGATAACAAAACCTATAATCATTTGTTAGTTTTTATTTAAGAAATGGCAACTGCGAAATGCAAACAAATTTGATAGAATATGGCAAGTTTTTAATTACTGAAAATAAAAATCTCGTCAAGATGATAAAATAGAAAAAATGATTAAAAAAATGAATTCAGCGTTTAGCAGATACGAAAATAATCTCATATGGCATCATATTTTTATATATTTACTCTTGAATTTTAATAGCGTATATACGTTTTTATGTTACTCAGAATACCAAATTTCAGACGAAGATAATGCCAACATTGGATAACACTGCCAATTTTTGACGCCAACTCAACAAAGGAATTGCGCTTGTGGAAAAATAAAAGTGGCATTTTGGTCGGTTTTTCGTTGATATCTTTCGAACTAATTAGAATATCGGAACGCAAATAGGCGAAATGACTTTCCTGGGTCGTTCCGCGTATTTTGGTACCTTCGGTGCCCTTCTGCGTCAAGCGGTTCGAGAGGAGATAGACGCACATACATAGTTACAATCAGATTTTAATATATAAGACTAGATGCTTCTCACCCAGCCTTCGGTCTGGGCAGTAAATCCAAATAAAGTTTTAGAACCACTACTGTAGATAAACGTATTCATAAAAAATGTTATATAAACCTCGGGTGCTGCAGAATGTTGATGAAAATATGATAGTTTATTAACAACGAACAAACCCTGTTATAAATATTATGTTCACTCTTTTGCCAGGGAAGCACAGCGTAAAAATGCTAAATATTCCAAGACTTTCTCTACCACAGGAGTCAAATGTCTTTATGTTGTGGACATGCGTGCTTTTAATGTGAAAATTTATGTATTTTTATTCCTTAAATTTTTTTATAAACGTATTGATGACGTGCTGTAAAGGATTTTTTTTATTACATACACGATTTTAGCTTCCTTTCGGTGTACAGAAAAGAGGTTCCTTTTATGATGGATGTACTGGAGCACCAAGAAATGGTGAAAATATTGTCTTTAATAAAGAATTCAATTTTTATTTATATCTATCATGTAGCCTTAAGCTAAATAAGACATACGAAAACTTTATGATAGTTACTATATGTTATAGAACCGTTCATTTACTTAAAGAAATTGTGATATTATTAAAGGCTTAAATCAATTTTGATTCTTTAAAATCACAAAAAAATATGTTGTTTCACTCGAATTTTACTTGCACAGGTGGTCATTCCACGGAATATAAATTGATAGGAAGAAATTTTAGTTCGGAAGTGAAAATTAAAAACTACAATAAACCGTGCGCATTTACATAAACAAAACACACAAACGGACACTGTTTACATATAAAGATAATATCAAGATGGAGTATAGGTTCTCATTGGAGGGTTTTGCAATTTTTGCTTTTTTTTTTTTTTAACTTGCGGAGATTTATTCAGATGCAAGAGTCGTTATAAATTTGTTTTCACCTTTTAAATTTCTTCTAAATTAAAAATTTTTTTTAAAAATTTGTATTTTTGTCCTTAAATATTTTTATTGTTACTTTTGGGATTATTAACCTTCTTGTGCATTTATGCCATTTTGCTGACATTTTGGTCGCCAACGGCAGTCAAATATGGATCTATGTTGTATCTCTTTTTTAACCTAAACTTGAATTATATTAAAGTATAATTGTATTGAAAAGATTAGCAAAAAGTAAACAGAATAAATAAACATTATTCTTACATTCACTGAAAACGTAACAGCCTATATAACGAAAACTTTTACAACAATGGGAAATGACAACTGTGAAGTAAAAACGGCTTGGCTGAAGAACAGGGTTCCTCCGCCAACTTGGCGATAAAACTCTGAGCATTGTAACCTAATATTATCTCATGGTCTCACCATCTCCAAAGAATCTGTATCCATATTTTAATTTATATTATATTTGTATCCAGCTCATCTTCTGTAACCCATTTCTTATATATTAAACGCGCATAATGCTTAAAAATATTACTTACAATGAATCATTAAAGGCTCACTATGGCTAATTTGGAGTTGTTGGCTTTGTAAACTGTTAAGTAACTAATTTCTCATAAATGTAAATGCTCACTCACTCAGTGGTTTTGGTTAATTAAGAAAATGTACATAATTCTGTTACAATGGCACAATTGGTTTAATAGTTGTGTGTGTTATATAGAACAACAAATATTTGGCGAGAATGGCGCCAACAATAAGAATCCCGACTCAACAGTGGAAATAGATATAATTGAAAATATTAAAATTGATTAAATAATTAAAACGGTGTTTTAGTCGGTTTTTCATTAATATCTTTCGAACTAATTGGAATAATGGAATGCGAATGACCGAAATGACTTCCCTTAGCAATACTGCCAAGTCTATTTAAGAACCGGTGGAATAAAGATTGGCTTCTCAAAACTGGATAAATAAAATTGCTGCAAAATGAAAAAAAAAATTACCAAAGTTATACTGCAAAATGAAAGAAATATACCAAAGTAATATCTATGAAATAAGTAAATAAATTCATAGGCGGAGAATAATTATATTACATGAAAACAAATTTTTAAGATGAAGCAAGTTACTTAGCAACATCTGAAAACACATTTTAAACGTTAATCAAAAGTGGAAATAATTTTTTAATATTGTTAATATTTCATAGTTGCCATTTCTAAAATAAAAACTTATTTATTCCCTGTACCTAAGGAAATCATTTGCCTATTTTTTCTCTCGTGCATAAAATTTTTATATAAAAGCCCAGTTTCAATTAACAAAACCTATAACCATACATTAGTTTTTGTTTAAGAAATGGCAAATGCGAAATGCAAACGAAAATTTGATAGACTACGGCGAGTTTTTAATTACTAAAGATAAAAATCTCGCCAAGATAATAAAATAGAAAAAAAAAGCAATTTTCTAAAAATAAATGAGTTCAGCGTTTAGCACATTCGAAAAAAGTCTCAAATACATAAACGCCATCATATATTTATAGATTTACACTTGAATTTAAATAGCGTAAATGCGTTTTTATTATACTCGGAGTACCAAATATCAGGCGATAATAATGCTAACAATGATTAACACTGCCATATTTAGACGTCAACTCAACAATGGAAAGAGCGTGCCGCAAAATTAAAGTGCGATTTTGGTCGGTTTTTCGTTGATATCTTTCGAACTAATTGGAATATCGGAACGCGAATGGACGAAATGACATCCCCGGGTCGTTCCGCGTCTTTTGGTATCTCCAGCGCCCTTCTGCGTCTAGCGGTTCTTGAGTAGATAGACGCACATACATACATACAAACATAGATAGTTACAGTCAGATTTTAATATATAAGATGCTAGCTATTAAATCTGCATCGAATTTGTGTCTTATATTAAATTTTTCTCAAACTATTTTTATGGTAAAATATAAGTTTAACCCTAAATTATATTCCTGTATTACTACTGTAAGTTGATATTAGCAACATTAATAGATCTTGTCATATTACGTGGTAGAATAGGCAGCAGAGACTTTAACAACAACAGTGCTAAATTTGGTGGTATTAATGAATGATTTTCTTAAACACTTTTTCTATAAATAAACGTTTTTGCCGTTTTGATTATATTAATTTTATTAATAGTTATTTTAATTGTATCAATAACTCCCAAAAGCGTTTTGTTTTAAACGTAAAATTTTGCGTTTCCCCCTTTTTAATTGTTCAATTATTTACCTGTTGGGTATATAGCAAAATAAGAGCTCTTTTTACTTCCATTCATTGCATTTCGACAAAGTATATTTCCGGATGATAATTACCGTAATGTTATTTGATGGGTAGATGTGGAATCGCATCAAGATAGAAATTGAATTTCCTCTTCATCACCGTACATTTATTGCATACTAACATCGTTGACTGACAAATAAACGTAAGCAGATTTCATATTTGGGATAAAATTCTAAAAATTGGGAATCTTATTTGGTATGGAAGGGTGTATAAAGGCAACCTATACTGTATCGTTTGTTACTGAAAATTCAAACAAAAAATTCGTACTCAATTCGACATGTTTGGGTACCAAATGAGGTGATTGTAAGCCACTTCTTTCGACGAAAAAATCTGAGGACAAATGCTCTCTTTTATTTATTAATTACAACATTGATTTCCAACTTGTGTGCTTTTTTACAAAATAAATAAGGTTCACTTGGTATTGGATCATTAGTACGAAATTTTCTACTTATAAGTTTTGTTCATTCCTTTCAAAGAGACAGGATTAAGAAAAGACTAAATATCTCTATATCAGCGTGTTACTCCTTTGTTTCTACCAATAAAAATCTTGCTTCTTTTTCACAATATAAGACACAACTGCTATCACTTTCAGCTCGGCATTTGGCAAAAATCTTTAGGATTTTTTTAATCTGCGAAAATGCTGTGCATTTTTTCTGCTTAGTGTTTTAGTTCGAAAAAAAGATGCATCGTTTTTAAAAAGAGGTGTCGGAGAAAGTGTATTGATTTTTACTTTTCTGAATTGGTTAAAAACTCAGAAAGAAAAGAAAGTTAAAAATTTCTCTGCAATAAAGGGTTTAGAGTTAAGAATACACCTTCGAACTTTTCTGGGTTAATTACAAGAAGTTTCGCGATTACTAGACTGCCCGCTATGTATAAATGTTATCAGCATGAAAACTACACTACACATTGGTTTTGTCAGTTTGAAATAGTATTTGTAGTACCCTCAACAGTTAAATCAAATTTCCTTTCAAATTTACTTTTACTTCACTTTTATTTGATATTATTTTTTACCAAATGATTTCGGATATTTTTAGCGGGCTGAAAACCAAAAAAGATTGAGAAACTCCGTCTAACAGATTTAGGGAGCAATGATATTTTTCTATGCAAAATAAGGAAGAAAAAACACGCAAATTGCTCTTCTTAAATTTCAGCCTAAACTATTTCTTTCTAACAACTCAGTTTTTGAAAAGAATCCATTTTAATGCAGTTATTCGCAATCTGCGAAGGTTTAAAGCGATTTCCCGTTCTTGCATTTGTAGCTTTTTCGATTTTTGTGATTACCGCCTGACACCTTCGTCGTAAGAAGTAGCTTTCTATCGCGAGGCCGCGACCTTCAACTGGAGCAAAACTACAGAAATAGTTTGGGACACGTTTAGATTATGCAGTCGTTTCAAGGCCTTCATTTCGAAACGTCGCTTACAAGAGAAGTTAGGTGAGTAAATTATGTTTTTATAGAATCCGGACGTTGCATACCTCAATTTTTCGAAATTCTCCGCCTCTCCTTTGACACGATAAATGAAAGTCCCGTCGATGAACTTTCGCATCATTAGGGAAGATACACATGCCATTCGACTTGGATAGATTGGTTTTCTGTCATTTTCATAAACTGGAATGGAATCTAGAATTGATTTCGATTGAACATTTGATTATTTTGGGGTACACGAGACTAAAATAGGTCTAAATAATGGTAAAAATAGAATAAGAATATTTCTGTAGCGATACTTAATATGTTTTGGGACATCGAAAACCATGGAAAATAGTTTCTCCAAATTATTACTATATTTGAAACTTCGCTAATATTGTGTTTCATTTGTTTTCTTATCGCAAAGCAAGCTATTTCTTATTTTCCGACAATGTCATTTCTACCCTTGTAAGTAAAAGATAAGCAGAATTTTAGGAAATTGCACCCTATTAAAGAATTCTGAAAATAATTAAAAGGGAGGCATTCCATTCCACTTGCTTTTAAGCACACACAAAAAAAAGTATTCAAAATTTTGTATCTGGATGAGGGTCAAAAACCTACTATGAAAATTGATACCGAAAATAATGAAAAAAAGGCCCTCGAAATCGCTTTCATAATTTCGTTTTGTTCAGCGCACAACAACTGTTTCTTATTTTCCTACCCCCTCATTTCCGCCACCATACCGCTAGAAATGAATCTACCTTCCTCATATTTAGCACAAAAGTATTTCAAAAAGAATTAGAATGCGTTATTAATTATTCATCTTCAAGCTCAAATGACAGAAAAAGATTCAAATTTTGCATTGGAATGCTTGGATTGTTTTTGACTAAAACAAAGCAGAATAGAGACGATTTCAAAAATACAGATTTTATGAATGTTTGAAAAAATAGAAATATGAAAACGACATTTAGTTTTTAAAAAAAGTCGTTAGCACTTTAGAGAATGGATTTTGTAGTAATTTAAAAAATCGACTGTTACTGTTATCTTTCTATTGTAATGTAAAATAAAAGATTTATTTTGAAAATACCTCCTAAAATAGATAAATGGGTCAAAGGTTACGTAACAGCACTTTTCGAGGAGAAATATTCAAATCAACAAATTTTAAAGCCTTGTAATAATCGCGGTTATTGCATTTAAAAATTGAGTCTAGAATTTATTAATTTTGAAAGGAAAAAAAAAACATTTACTGAAAGTAAAAATGAATACGTGACAGCGAAAACTCAACCAAAAAGTTTTCGAACAAAGGTAAATATCAAGAAAGAACTGAAAAGAAAATCCGCCTACTCAAAGATCCATAGTATGGAAACAAGGAATGTCTCTTGATACTGTAAGTAAAGGATTTGAATTTAAAAAAGATGTTTAAACCTACAGTTGATTAGCTTTTGCCAAAGTATATTTCTGAAAGAAGACAATTATATGAAAAACCCTATCTGATGAAAAAGGAAAATTTTTAACAATCGATGAGACATGGGTGAGTTTTAGAGAAAAAGTTGAATTTTCTATGGCTCAAATAACGGGAATGACTGCACGAAATGGCTTCGTTAGTGTACCGAATTGGATTAATGATAGTCGCAGGATTTTGTTAAAAATCAAAAATCCCAAAATCAATTCACTCGACTATGAATTTGAGAGCCAATTTTTGAAAGCCTAGGACATTGGCAAAAACCTCTAGTCTCATGTCTATGTCAACTGCCACTTATTCAGCAGAGAAAGAATTCGAAACAGGAATAAAGTGTATCTCATTTAATGAAATCACCTGACGCTTCCCAACGGACTTCGGGTTATCAAAACGAGGAAAGCGGGATCCGAAAACGGTGAAGAGGAATAGGATAAAGTTGGTATGCCAATAATAAAAAAAAGTTAGATTTCATGGAATATTCACACCAGAGTTACTGTCAAGAACCGTGGATATCATATAGAAGATAATTGTTGCGGCATTTATACATAAAACTTAATTATCAAAATAGTTTCCATAAAGAACTTTCTTACCTATTTGTATCTCAACAGCCTCGTATTACCTCAACTGTTTGAATATATTAAATGAAAAATAATAAAAAGAATTTAAGGCATTAAAATAAAAAGGTATTGCTAGAAAAATGTAATTTCTATATAAAAAAAAATACTTATTTCTTATAGAAAATTGTAAATTAATTGCACAAAATGTATTTTTACTTAAAGAATTTAAAGATACCATTGTGAGAAATCTACAAGACACCTATAAAAGGTGACACATATTGATGTATAATTATTAGTAATTATTCACGATTGGATTGTTTCATTACTTTATGAATTATTGAGCATCCAAATGCACCAGGCCGTAAGAGCCCACATAATTCAGGAAAGGCCTCCATGTTACGTTGGCAGAAATTTTTTTCCATCTCTCTAACCATTCACTTAAATCTGTCTATTATTTTATATCTATCTATTATTTTAAGAATCATTAAACATAAAAATGTTTGAACCTCTTTTTTATTAGATGAGTGCCCATAAAGAAAGGCAAAATGAAGAGTAGTTTTTATTGTGCCATTTTTCTAGTAGGACGGTGGTTTGGAGTCCTTGGATGGCAGTTTTCACAGCAAAGATTTTCTGTCTCAACGCTCGAAATAGGGGATAGTTGGTTAGAAGAATATGGAGAATGGGGTAAAAAGCCCAGTCACTTTTGTCTAGTAATGACTGCAGCATGTGGCCTGGCGTTATCCTGATGAAGGATAACACCGTGACGATTGATGATACCTGGCCGCTTTACTACCAAATTTCAATGCTGCCTGTCTAACTGTAGACAGCATTGATGGTGCTAAATGAATAACAGGTTCGCAGCCTTGTTAAGCATTGGAAAAAAAACATTCCATCACACACTCAATAACACCTTCTTGGGATGAAATTCAACTTTAGACGTCGATGCAAGCGGATGAGAAGGGCGACACAGTCCTACGATATTCCCAAGAGAGATTAACCGTCAGAAAGAAATTTCGATCGTTGGAATCATTTGATTGGAAAATTGGGCAAAAAAGGAGCATTGATTTCAGAGTTAGCCTTCAAACACTCCTTTCAATACTGAGATATTGTTGCTGGGGAAATAGATATGAAAAAATGAGAATGGGAAAAAAAGAATTTTAGAAAGATATTTTAAGTGGAATAATTTTGACATATTATATATCACTCTATAAATACACACACAAATGCATATATATATATATATATATATATATAATATATATATATATGCATTTGTGATATATATATATATATATCTTTATAAATACATACACAAAAAACATATGTATATATATATTTATATAAATATACATATTATTTATGTATATCTATATATAGACACACATACGTAAACATAATTGAGTAAGCTTTATATATTTGCGTATATAGAGAGGCATGGATGTTCGTCGTTGTACTCCTTGACCTGGATTTGGGGCATGTGGGCTAATTGATCGAGGTGAGCCGGCGGAGGAACGAGTTGCAGCGAATCATTCGAAAGCAGATTACTTTGCATGCCAAAACATTCCAGCCCAGGTCAAACACTTAAGGGAATATTGCACCCTGTTACAAAATCTTTCAAACTTTACAATCCACTATCTTCTCATTCAATTAAAATTGTTAACATTTTGAAAAAAGATCTTTTTCAAATATTTATATTTCAGCTCCATTTTTTTCGGGGAAATTTTTCTCAAGCAATACACCTTTGTCGAGGTCACATAGAAGCCACTTAAGGACCCTTAAAACTTCAAAATTTTATAAAAAAACTATAAGCGTGATAGATTGAGGTATTCTATGTATTCGCATAAAAAATCCCTCTTCGTTTAAAAGTTCGGATTCCAATCTAAAAGACACCATTTCTGTGCTTGGTAGTTCTTTACTTTAAGTTCATTTTTCTCACAATGATCATTTTTAATGTTGCGTTCTCAAAACCTATTGAATATTTCACAAAATTTTCGTCAATTCGGTAAAATGACGTTCTCTTGTAATTCAGCTAAAATTATTGGTATGAGAGAAATATTTTTTTAGAGAGGAGAATACGTGTCAAAATGCCACCCCCCCCCCCCCATAAAAGAAGTAAAACTATAAATAAGTCTTGGTTTTCCATTCCATTTTTGCAGTATGTTCTTCGAAGAAATTTAACATTTGTGTGCCAAATATTTCTGGTAAACGTGCACGCGAGATCAGTTTTAACAACCCAAAACAATCAAGTTCTAAATATATATTTAAAAAATATTTATCATTGTTTTTTAAGTATTTAAGGTTAGTGTATTAAAGAGAAATATATCAGATTTGTACAAAAAAAAATAGGTGAGACATTTTAATGCGAAGTAAAAAAAAAAGGTGTAAAAGTAGTAAGAAAAGCACGGGATTCTTAGGTTACATTTGAAACGAAGATCCGAAAGTGAAGCAATATGTTGTACTGAACCAACCAAGCATTTGCAAAACAGGCAATTAATTTGAAATTCATAAAAGAAATTTTGGATTAGGAAGAACAGTTTGTAAACAAAATAGAATTACTAAAAGAAACAAAATAGTTTATAAAATAGAATCCTTTAGTGCTTGGAAACCGGAAACAAAATTATTTTATATTGTTACTAGACTTTCAAGTGCTAAAAAGTGCAAATAGAATTTGGAACGTATGAGAAAAAATCAACGATTTCTTGTAGCAAGTATATATAGAACATTTTTTGTTTAAAACAATTATTCCAATTTTATATGTGTTCTGTATGTCATTAATTGACGTCTTTTTTATTTTTGGGGGCAGCAAAATTACTAGATTAACTGTCATTACTGATTAACATCATAGGTCACTATTTATAACAAAAATTTTAAGAAATTGAATATGACGTGAAAGCACAAAAGTATAAAGAAAGGATGTATTTCGTGTGAAGTATGGGCCCTCTACGAAATATTTTGAACGTGTGCATTGCAAAATCTTTTAAATTTGTGTTTCCACTTCAAGCAGTAGCGTAGTAAGAAGGGAGGTTCTATCATGACCACTCAAGAAGAGCGTCAAATGGTATATTCTATAAAATATATTACTACATATTTATTGGATCACAGTTATGTCAGTTATGTCTGACTGCAACTGATTGTTTTCAAGCATAGAAAGAATGAAACCATTTCTTCGACAAATTTAGCATTTCATTCGGTGCATATTGCTATGACTATAAAGGCAGATGAAGATTTGAACAAGTTGACTTTAAAATCTAGAAGAATTAAATTGATACTATAAAACGGTAGTTTGTAAATAATATATAGGTTATTTATAAATGATATAGTTCATTTTTTGGTTTGGTTTGGTTTAGTTTAGTTTGGAGTGCTACGGTCTACTTTTTTGCAACACGAGGGCTAATGAGACTGGGAATCACTGTCTAAAGCCGATTCCGAAAGGCTACAAACACCCATGACAGGAGCGGGATTCGAACCCGGGGACCGGTATCGAAATCAGCGATGTACCATTCGGCCATCGTCCAGCAAATAGTTTATATGTAAACACGTTCTCTGATGTACGAGATCCGACAACTTGTGTATATGTATGTATTTATATGTAAATATATATTTACGTGTATATACGTATATTTGTGTGCGTGTGTGTATATATGTATATTTATATATGTGTGCATATATATATATATATATATATATATATATATGTAAATTTATATATGTGTATAGATATAAGGAAAAGTAAACTGGATCGGGAAACTAATGTAGCCATTTTATATAATACCCCTAAGACACCCCGAGGAAATTCTCAGGGGTTTTCAAAACTCAAGTCAAGGGCTAAGAATTTCCGCGCCCTTTTGCAGTCCCCTTTTCAACCCCTAATCTAAACTGACCACTGGGTCAACAGGTTACGCCCTCAGAGAAGAGAGTCTAACCAATTATAACTGTACATTGCCCTAGCGGACAATTTAGGAAATTTCCAAACGATAGGAGATGCACGCTGAGTGATTTTGATTGAGATGTTGACCCAGGTGTTAAGGGTCTTTTACATATAACTTCATGCTAGCTGACCTCAAAGTTTGTCCTGTCCCTATGATAAAGTGGGAACCCGTCCTCTAACGTTATCTTAATAAAGGTCTTTAGCTAAAATGGTGTCATTTTCATGGGCCATGACTTCAAATCTGTCTTATTGCTTATATATATATACATACTTGTGTATATATGTGTATATATAAGCGACAATTAATTGCATGAAAGATGCATAGGGTGTATTTATAAGAGGGTATATTTTTAAGATATGATGAAAAATTTAGCATTAGTTTTGGTGCATCGAGGCCGAACTGGAAATGGGGATGAGGCGGTTTTTAAAGCTACAAGAATGAATTCACTAACATAGTTTAGAAATGACTGATTGCTCCCTACTGTTTTCGAAGTTATACAATGGAAAAGAAAAATAAAAGGATATATCATGATTCCTTTATCAATTATTATTTATTTTTCGAATTATTCATATAATTAAGAGTAAATTCGTTTCTCAATTAAGAGTCCATAAAATTAAGAGTAAATTCGTTTGACAGTTTAAGCCTGGTAAAAACGTATTTAAAATGACATTAGAGTTGCAAATTTATAATTCCAGATACAAGGGAACTACATTCAGATCCGTATTTATGTATGCATCAAAAACTATGTATGAAATTTTTGGGTGTGTTGTGTGCATGCAGCGCTGGTTTATTAGCCGCTTAGTGCGTATACCTAGTAGTTATTCTATGGGCCTCCTGCATGCATACAATGTCGGCTCTGGTTTATTAGCCATAAGCTACCCCTATCAGTGCGTATACCTAGTATTTATTCTATGGGCCTCCCGCGTGCATGCACATAATAACCTGGCCCCATACATTTAAAAATTATTACCTCCAATATAAATATCCTTTTTCCCTTCTGATTTTTTAATATATTATTTCCGACCAAGTTGAAGGATTGCTAAATTTTTTACGACACAAATGCTTTTTACCCATCTCTCCCAAATAAAGATGGAATAAATTGCCCTTGGCCAGATTTTGCTTGATTTTAATAAAATCTAATGTTTAAAATTTAATAATTTTCCAAAACAGCAACATAATTCCTTGTTTCAAATAGGCTTTAAGATAAATTAGATTGTTTTTCTCAAACTAATTTATTTTTATTTGGTATATTTGGTTGTTTTTAACTTCTTCAATTTTCTTCAATTGCTAAATCTATTCTGAGTAATCGTTTGCAAAATTAAAAGTTTTTTCTAATTTGTATGACGTGCTTAGGCTCGTTTTTACTATAGTCCGTTAGAGTTAATCAGCGATTATTCACTGTAACATACTCTTTTTTTCTGAAGTTTATTAAAGACATAAAAATAAAAATGTGTTATTTATTTTACAGAATTAAGTAGTTTTATTATCGAAATTGTTTATATTATTGGTTTAAAATAAAATCTGATACTTTTTAAAATAAATATAAACTACATTTAGAATATTTAAGGCTAGCCAGTACTTAGTAAAATAGTACAAAATTTAGGAAGTACTTTAGGTCTGTTTCGACTCCTTTGTAAATAATCGGTGTTAATTGATTTTAATACATTTCGAAAGCTAATCCTCAACAATCCATCTGATATTTCAACTTTTTCGATGGTATTTTTTCACTGTTTCACGATGTTATTGTTTATTTATTTATTTTTTTTTTTTGTCCCTGGGAATTGAAATATTTTAACACCAAAGAAAAATGAGACTTACCTATTGAGTCAAATTTTCTATATTTTTCTTGTTATCAGTTAAAAGGAGAGTTTCACAATTTTACAAGAATGGTTTTAAATATTTCCTAAATTTTTCTATAACTTTATTGAGCATTGAAAAATTCCCGAGCACGAGGAGTTCTTTAGTTTAGAGAGAAACCAAAATGGTTGAACCTTGTTGAATAGAAATTCGCCAAGGAAGGTTTTCATTTTGTAAAAGATAATTCTATCGAAAACAAAAAATTCTCTCTCGAAAAAGAAACAAAGCAAAAGTATTCTCTCGAAATTCCAAAAATGAACAATTTGAAGAAAAATGACATCGTTTAATGGATAGTTGAAATAGTTCCTCCTAACTTAACATTACTGAAATGAATAATTTTTGCAGGGTTCGCAAAGAGTTTGACACTGCTATTTAAAAATAAACAATAGAAGAAACGAAAAGAAAAGTCAAGACTTTTGACATATATTAATATTGGATATTGTGGAAAATAAATATAGGAAGCCAACCCAATTGAAAAGGTGTACTCCTTCAAAATGTAATCTTTCAAGTTCGTAATAAAATAACTGAATTGGATTCAAACATGTATACCGAGTTAAAAGCATTTCAACATTTTTTATTACAAGCACAGTTGAAAGAAAACTCATTGAAAAGATAATTACATATACTTATTTAAAACATAATTTAATATTGCACGATGTTTGCAGTCGAATAGTTAGATGAAACAAATCAAATCGTGGATAAAATTCTTTTCTCGAACCTGACTTTATTCTTGAGTTATTGAAGAAAGTTGAAAATTATTTAATTGAAGCCCAACACATTTTCTATCTAAAATGGATTGGTATTTTGAACAAACAATCGAAAGCTAGAAAATGGTTCAAATCCCCTCTCTACGACTGAATATTGTTTTCATAAATGAGAAATGCAAAACGAAGGCTGAGCATTATGGAACAATTCGAACGTTGAATAATTAAAGAATGTGAAGAATATTATTATTTTTCGTTTTGAGTAGCAATGCGTCCCGTTAGTCCTCCGAGCGTTCTAATTCGTTTCCAGTCGACGGGTAGAGGGCCGGTTTGGGTGCAAGCCTATCGGCGCAGAACGACTGGGCCAACTCGAAGCGCTCAGGTCGACATTCGAGTAGTGAGCGGTTAGAGGAATAGGAATGTTGGCTGCACTAGATACAGCGGAATAATTTCGCAGGTAAGCTACGTATTTCTATACTTAGGAGCTAAATACAAATGGATTGGCCTCTCTAAAATATTAATTATTTCTTGTGCAAATATTTATTTGAAATGGTCAGAATTTAATATCCATCATGATTGTAACAAAATAATGATTCGAAAAAAAAATGATGGATTTATTTCACTCCAACTGTTTCTTTTTTACATGATATGATACCCCCCAAAATGTCAGTGGATTTCTATAGTACTTAGAACCTGTTCAAAGAGATTTTTCCAAATAAAATAATTCGAGTGAAAAGAGTTTAGAAGTTTGTTTGAATTTTTCTATTCTATGCTTGAAATGTTCCTGGTATATTGTTTGTTTTGTTACTAAGTGCTCTTGGATTAGTGTTGCAACTAGTGGTATTTTTAACAGTGTAGAATGTATCTTTTCCTATGCATATATAATGTTCTGTTTACTAAAAACGGCGAATAATTAGTTTCGAGTGTTTCAAATTTTAGTGCTGCTGTTCTATGTAACCGTAATATAGCCGAGAAATGATTTATTTCGTGTTTCTGGCAATGAGTAGTTTATTTGCATTGCAAAATTCGTGGCCAATAAATAAATAAACCAACGATAAGTATTATTTATGTTTGGAGTTAATATATTTATTTGTGGGATTTGAAATAATTCTCATTTCAAATATTTTAGCATTAGATTTGTTTCGAGTCACTGAATGTGCAATTCTCTGTTTTTAAGAGAATGAAAAATTAAAATATTTATTGGATTATCTGAGATATAGGATTAAATATTGAGCTGAAAAGGGAGAGCCTTATTTAGCTATTAATTTCCTGAGTGTAAAAAATAGTTATTCCGAGCTTAGGAAGGATATGTATTATTTATTTGTGTGTACTTCCTTGTTGGTACGGAAAATAATTGGAAATGAGGCAATACTTGTTGAATTTTTCTCATTAGTTCCGTTTACTACAATTTAAGATTTCTCTTAAAAAATCGAGCCCCTGTTGTTAAAGATTCTGAAAAGTATTTCTGATCCAAAAGCATTGCTTAAAATCAAATGGAAGTTCCAAAAAAGTAGGGTTTTGTTAACGGAAATGAGCGAGCTGTCCATTGTTCAAATGGACAGCTCGCTCGGTCGACCTCAAGGAACGGAGTTGCTTTCAAATGGCGTGGATGATGGCCGCTCCAGCTGCTGTTCGTTTCCCCACTTTGCAAAACAACCCATCGATTTGCGCATGCGCTTTACTCTGTGTATGGGAGAGAGAAGAGCGTTGGAGCTTTGTCTGGGGTTTGCGTAATTGTTGTGAAAAAGAGTAGAGATTTACCCATCGTGCTCCGAAGTTTTTAATATTTTCGGGTTAATTGTTACTCAGCCACGGAATCGAGAGTGGAACGGTTAATGAGCGGAAGTATTTTAAAGCTACACAGATAAGCATCGTACCCTGATTTCACTATCTGTTCTTTTTTTTTTCGAAGAGGGTATGGAATTCTAGTTTCTGAATATTCAATATTATCCGTCGGACTGTATATTCCATGGGATTATTGCCTCCCCCCGCGTTTTCAAAGCTCTATGATATTTCAATTTTGGGATTTTCAATTCTTTAGAAACTTATTGCACTACTTTCTGATAGGAAAATTCTAAACGACATGATTTTAAATAGTTTGAAAAATTTTTGAATGTATGCTATAATTGATTTTGTTATTTGCTTATATTTTGTTGTGGTAAAATAAATTGTTGATTAGTTCGGCCTATTTGATAAATCTAAAACAAAGTTTCAAATTATGGAATTCAAAATGAACTATCCATTTAGCTATAAATTGTTATTAAAAACCACACATTGCTTTATTTTATTCGATTCAAAGTGAATATAAAAATTATGTCTCCTTGTGTTTTCAAATTAACTTTTTTTGAAAGAAACATTTTTGTAGAGAAAACAAGTCATTCGGTCTATTTTTAACATCTTAAATAATATTTGATAATAATGTAGGCTATATCGGAATAATAATGAATAATTTCGAATTTAATTTCCGTAAAAATAGATTTGCCATTGGATCCTCAAATATTAATATTTCCATATTATATGGCGATTTATTTTATTGCCGTTAATAGATTTCTAGATCCTCAAATCGATAATTTTTTTTCTCTTCCAATCGAATGATTGTTTTAAAGTACAGTTATATAATTTATTCAGATTATTCTATCGATGAAATAGTATATCTCGTACAGATGGTTTTGAAAGAATAGGACACTTCTATTTGGAAAAATTGGGTGTAAACATTGGCGAGAAACTGAAAATAAATGAATAATTAAATGTCTCCCTGTATGTATCTTCTTAAGAATAATGGCTCTTATCAGCCTACATACGACCTTTTCTTTAATCGAAGAAAACTGTGAATGAACCAAGATCTGCCTTCAGTTTTATTGTTAAAGCTATTTCTGATATGAGGACACATTCTAATAAAATATTCGTATTACAAAGTGAATTTTGGTGTTCGAGAAAACTGTAATTTGCGGAAAACATAATACTCAGTAGTAATTTCATTGAATCAATCAAAAACCGTAATGGAATTATTTTTGTAAATTAGGAACTTTATTTTTACCATTATATGGGAATATTTTTCTCCCAATTTATGATACGATATCAACTAGAGGCATATTCTACATAGGAAACAGAATCTAGCTTCGTGTATATTTGAATAGGAATATTCCCCCTGTTTGACAGCGTCTGAATATAAAAATGTCTCTCCAAATAATGTCACCGCCCACTCTGCATAGTGTCAGGAAGTGAAAAGCATCCCACAATGGGGAAAATTCGCAAATCGATTTCATATGCATTATGACCAAATTGATATACAATAATTGAGTAGAATTGGGTTTTTTAATAATTTCAAAAATCATGACACAAATGTTTTTTAACACTTTAAAAAATCATAATTATACAAAGTGATAAATTCTATTTCCACTCTATTTTTCTTTTTAACTATCTGTAAGTTTTAAAGTTGACTTGTGAAAGGAACATACATTTATTTCATATTGATGTAGTTTTGAATTTACAGGGATTGTCTCGCATGGTAGAGGGAAAGATCTTCAAAATGTGAGAATTCGATCAAAAATGCTAAAAATTATTTTTGTTACCAAAAATTGTTTTGTTTCAAGGGGTAGTTGTAAAATTTCATATTCGAATTGCATTTTGATGGTCCACAGAATATTTTACTAACCGTAATTCTTAAAATTAAAGGTAACCCAATTTTATAGTTTTCACTAGTGCTTCAAGCCGTAATTTTTTTCGTTCCGGTTCAGATTAAAAAAAAAAAAATCTATATATCGATCCGAATGAATAATTTTATGTATATTCTTATTTTTTCTAAAAATCTAATTCTATTATAAAGAAAAAATGTAATTCTATCAAAGTTTAGAAGATTTTTTTTTCAATTGGTCCACTATGTGAATGGATACTATTATCCAGCATGTGGTGAGCATTGACATTGTTATCCATTATCAAAATCGCATTTGAGAACTCAACATTTAACTGAATTAAATCTGCCTTCTCCAAGTAGAAACAGAAAAGTAGTTGGGAACATCAAAACAAGAATTCGAGAAGCAACGGATATTTCGTTTGGTTTCAAGTACTACTTTTTTCCAAATGAGACCAGGAGCTACTACTGATATCCGATTCCTAAAGGCTACGAACACAGTGGGATTCGGGTACCGAATATCTAACTTTTCGGCACAATGTACATGTAATTATAAGGTTGAAGTTGAATTAGGAAATATTGATTACAGCAACTAAAAGGACTAAAGATTTATCGAACCGAAATAAACCTATATTTTTTGAGGTTTTTTTTCTGTCCAGTCCTGGTTTGAAGCCCTAGTTCCAGGTACATGATTCCCATTTATTCCAAATTTGTAGCAGTTGTTTATTTAAGGGGTCATAAAACTTGGTCTATTTGTTTTCCGAGTTACAAAATGGGAGATTAAGCAATAAACAAATAAAAATACAAACCTTTATTGCGTAAAGGTTTTTATTTTTATTTGTTTATCTTTATATTATGATTAAAATAAACGACATTAGCTACTCAGTTATGTTTTGATATTAATGCTGAAGATGTGGTAAAGAAATAAAGATAACATATAAATAGAAAATGCGCCTGAAGAGTTCTTAAAGAATGCTGTACGACTCGATTTTTATGGGAAAATGTTTTTTCTCAATTTAAAATTGCCTTCTTAAAAAAGTGTCATATTTGTTTTTTACGGTCGTATTAAGAACAGAGTTAAACATGGACTATTAAAAAAATGAGCTTAATATCTTCGGTGAGGTGTAAAAGAATGTTGGAGCAACATTTCAGCTGCGGCACTGTTTTCATGCTTATTTTCTGTTTTCATCTTTTGTGTGAGACCTGGTTCTGTAGATTTGAGGGCAGATTGTATCTATTGTTTGAAACATGAATTAGGAATAGTGTTATGAACAAACCAAGATACGTTGGTGATAGTAACAATGGATGTGTCGCATTCCGGATTGGGTGAGATTGATTACATTTTTGTATGCAGAGGAAACTTTTGCGAGCCAATGGGATTTCCAGAGAAAGTGTTTGCATCGCGTCGTGTTTATTTAGCTATTGCTGAAAACATTAGGAGGTATTTCGCAGAACATTTTATCTTCTACAAACGGTTCGGGGTCAAACAAGGTTAAGAGAAAAAGTTTATTTACACGAAGAAAAATCGTGAAAATATTTTTTTAAATAAAGATTAAAAATATATGCATAACAATAAAAGTATTAAAATTTCACTATTTTGAAATTCAGCTTCCGTTCTCACGTATTCTTGGTCGATTTAAAACCATCAGAATTTCGTATACAACGTTTGGAATATAGGAGAGGATTTTGTTTTCCTATGGAACAAATAAGTTGCTTTTGTTTTCATTCCCCATGTAACAATAACTCAAGAGGTAAATAGTTAAAAATGGAGGTATTTAGCTAATATAACATTATTGAATTTTTTTTATTTAAGTAAATAGATTTCATTTTCATCAAGAGTTCATTTAGTATATAGGTAAAAACAAGGACTTTTGTGAAAACGTTTTATTTCATTAATTTTTATGTACTGGAAACAAGTACTGTTCATATATATGTTGCTTGCCGAAGGAAATAAATAACTTACGTAGGTTTTTTTTTTTAATTCAAAATGAAAATTCTTGATAATAAAAGTCACGAAAAAAATAAAATATAAGAAGTATTAGTACATGATAACAGAAACTCTGCCGAAAAAGGTCGTAACAGAAAAAGTAAAACCCAAATAAGGTTAAAACTATCTGGGTTTTTTTTAGTATTTATTATTTTTCTAGCTGTTTTTAATTTAGCCTGATATTTTTTTTTTATCGTGCTGTCACATCCAACATTGCTCATTCAGTGTTTCTTTGCGCGAAACAAGGAAATAAATAAATCCGTTAATTGTGAAACAGACTCCATTAAAAAATGAATGACCCGAACTTTATTTATCAGCTTGTTTGGAAGCGTTTCGTTACAGATGTTTCAAAATCAAAGCATTGCAATTTGATTTGAATAAGTTCGGACTCTTCGGATGAATATTTCATCACAAAATAACCACTTTTAAGGAAAGTAAGGTCCCCATTAAGTATTTTAAGGATGCGATATATTGACGAGTTTTTAAAAAGTCGATAGGTTTGAATTGCATAGGAATTGTTGTTGATATCGTAAATTTTGTATATCCTTTGTTTGGTTTAGAGATAAATTATTTTATTTTATTTAAATATTGGCATTTTTCTGACTGTAAGTGAAGAATAACACACTCCACTGGAGTTTTGCAAAAACTGTTATGGTTTCCGATTTCAGTAAAATTGTAACCATCTCTAAAATGTTATTAGCTACTTTAGTGTTTTGTTATTAGAATCATAGACATATGAAGGTTATCCAATTGAAGTACGATGTTATGAATTAGTAAGAATGAATCTATTTTTTTTTCTCGCACTTGGTCTGTGTATCATTTTCTAAAACCTACTCTTTGTTTGAATTTCTTTTCTGACAGCGACTGGCTTTCTGGTTAACTAATTCCACAAGGACTCAATTTCTTTGATGATACTAACCCTTCTGGATTTGTAAGTACTTACATCTGCTCAAAAGTAGTTGAGAGAAAACATAAATTTTCTATGCAGCGTTAGATCGATGTAAACCTTAAGTGAATCTTTGCAATAAACATTGTGGATGAGAATACCTAATGACGCTTGTCTAAGAAGTAACGTACCATTGCAAATGAGCTAGGATAATTCGCTTCCAGTTCATTCCTGTTAGCAAACTCAGGACAATGGAGTTATTTGTTTTTCAACTTATTCTGCCATTTCATCAACATTGTTTCCCCGTATGTCCATTCTATTAATCATTTTTAAAATCGGTGACAACTCGTGGCTTTGGAACGTATGAAGAGATTTACAAGCACAACGTTAGACAAATGAAAATGAGTAATTTAATTTTCTAAAAATGAAACGAATTATTTCTAATTTATGAGTCATTCAGAAGAAAAATCCATCCAAATGTTCTGAAGTTTAGCTGGAAATTTTCCTTTGTCAACCTTGAAATAAACTAGATAACTACAAGAGAACATCTAGATTGTGTTGATTAGCAGTGCAGGATGAAATCTTGTATTTGTTTTGGAACCTTAAAAATTTCGAATGGATTCGAACTCATTACTAAGGGAGTTTAAGAGCCTAAAAAAATTTCGGTAAACTGTCTAAAATTTATTTCATTAAGTCAACTGCCTTTCTAGATTAAGAATGTATGAAAGTACAGCGAGACCTCAATTTAACTTTTAATCCCTTGAAAAAGTTCCAAGGAAAACTAGTTACGTACTCAACGACAAGAGAAAAAATGGTAATTCAATTCCGTTGAGCCCGAAATCCAATGGAAAATATAGAACTTTCCATTTTCTCAATAGATAGCGATACCATCGGTCGTCGCTACACTCTAAAGGGAAATTCAAATCGATAGAGATAATAATATTGTTGTATTAGTTTATTATATTTATACAGAAAATGATGTCATTGGATTTATTTGGAGCAAAAATGACTGTCAATCATTAACATTTCCCATCTATTTCGTTTAAAATTTTGATTTTTCATATATTATCTGTTTCTAACATTTTAAGGATAATAACGAATAAAATTCGAGAGAAAATTTTTTTTCCACTTTTGGCAGGTTTTTTCCAAATCTATTCTACTGTCAAGTGATTAAATAGTGATTCTTTTTTCAAAGAAATTTTCCTAAAAACCAAATATTATTAGTGAAAGTCCGAGTTTTTGTATAAATGAATGCCTATTTGTTTTATATATTTTAGCAATCCAAAAGAAATCTGCTAGGTAATCAAGAATCATTTGGAGCCACTTAGTAAAACTAGTTGAAGGTCATTGGTTGTCATAAAACGGAAAAATATGTCTGAAATATAGGGAGAAAAAAAATCACAGAAATTCGTTAAATAGAGAATGCTATTTAAAGCTTATTTCACGAAAAATTTTCTTGCTTCCAATGAAAAGGTCGCAAAATAGAGGTTCGTTAAATATATAGCGAGATAAAATTCGAAATATTTAATTCTTTTTTTTTAAATAGATGTAAGATTCGTTCTTAATGAAGTTCCTAGAAATACTGAAGTTGATACACTGAAAGTGAAATAAATCAAACGGGTAGTTCGAATGAATGGGTTTGCCAAGATAATAACAACCCTTTGGAATTTCCGTAACCAGAAGGAATCATACAAAACGTATTTCCGATTTTAAAAATCTTTAAACTAAGAATATTCATTGGGAACATTTGATCTTATTACCGTTTTAATTTTACTTTACGTTATTTAGTACTTTGTAGTTATATATTTAAAATGAACGCGTTATTACGTAGTTTTAAAATGTAAACAATGAATAGGTGAAGCATGCTACTCTATTCTTACTTTTTTATGAATGATTTTTGAACTATCAGTCTTCAAAGTTCTGGAATTAATTGATTTATTAGTTTCAAAGTTTACGAAAGCTGATCGACCATTTTATGGTTTTTTATATTTTTCTTTATATTAGGTTCAGAGGATAATTTTTCATAAAAAAGCTGCACCGCGAACAAAAATTTGTTCAACATTTTTAAATTTTCAATCATGAGTCAAGTTGGCTGATAAACGTTTATACATGTGTGAAACATTTTAATATTCAATAAAATGTTTTTCCCTATATAAAATATTGAAGAAAGTGCTTTCCACAATTTCAAACATGATTCCTTTCTAGAAAGATATTTAGTACTAAAGTTGTAGCTTCAAGTAAATTGAAAATATATTCTAATGAAATATTTTGTTGATCCTAACACAACCTATTTTTAGAAAAGTTTACTAAATTATCTTGCAATATTAAGCATTTAACGTATGGGTGTACTTTAAGTGCTTTCTTACGCTACAATTTTACAAAAAAGTTTTGATTTGTTTGTTGTACAGTTGACGTATTTAGAATTCGAAAAATGTTTTAGTAGTGTTATTACAATAACTAGTGGCAATGATATAGTAAAAATATTAAACTGAAAGTGAAAATTCCGATACCGGCAAATAAAAATAGTTTACCAATAGTTTTGCCATTTTTTGCCAAATAAACATATGTTTAATTTAAAAAAAAATGTTTATATTTTATTGATTAGTCAGATGTGTATTTGAAATGCGCTACCTTTTTGTTATTTTTACAATATTGAAAGTAAATTTTGTCAAAAGATTTGCACTAAAATGAAATTGAGTGTCTCCGTGTTTATTTACTTTAGGGGAAACTGAGTTTAGTATAAAATTTGGTATATTATAATAAACTTTTGAGATTGTTGCAAATATTTGGATTGAAAACTGGTAAAATATGTTAGCTATATAAGGTATTAATATTATAAAAATATATTCACTCGAATTCATTACAGCAGGATTTTCGCCAATGGAAATTTGCTAAAAATTCCTTATATTTTAAAAATGAATTCCTAATTCATTTGAATGGATTTTGCTTGAAAAGTGCCTAAAAATGTAAGGAAAAAAAAGTTAAAAAGTTTTGATGTAGTATTTATGAAATGATTAGCCTACTTCTAAAATGTTGTACATGCAGAAAGATTGAAATAACACAATAATACTTTTTTCAAATTTTTTTTCTACAGCAGTAAAATACTTATTACTAACAAATAAAATACCCTTTAATACAATCTTTAAAAAAATTGCATTTTTTAAAAGATCTATTAAATTTATTCGTTATATTGAATCAGTTTTTGAACATAAATAACCTCAAATTATTTTATGAGGAAATCAGCCTACTTAATTTTTAATAGAAACACTAATACAATAATAAATGAAAAATAAATATGTATGAAAAAATAATATATAGGAACGTAATATGATAAAAATATGAAATTTATTTTTATGGGCCCAATTTATCGTTTCTACACATAAGTTTAAAATCTGTATTTTATATATTTCAAAATTTATTTAATTGATTATTTATGGTTTCATTTTAAGGTCTTTTATTTTTCAAATCTTTTCTTCGTATTTGTTTATTCTCAAATTCTGTAAATTCTAAACTTTAAGGGTTTTTTTTTTTTTTTTTTTCGTATTCAAGTGAAAAGTGGGAAACGTTTTATACAGTTTTATTTCTGTAATGTATAAAATCAAACTAATGAACGATAGTTGCCTATTTCGTTTCTATACATGCATATTTGTGTGCAATGAAATAGAAAATCTCAGAGATATCTGGAATGCCATGAACACACAATATATCTTAAACATTTTTTGAAGAAAAGCTTCATTTTTGAAAAAGTTATAAGGGTTATATTCTAAAAAATTTAATTTTACTTAAATGGACTATTCAAGCTTGTTTTACTTTACTGAATATACTTTAAATTCGAACTTTACTTTAAATATTTTTTGTAATACTTCCAATTAAAAAGAAGTTTCAGGTTTGTTTAAAAAATATAGCGTATTTTTTATTTACCTTTCGAAATACTTGGAGAAAAGTATATTACCTTTTACCATTCGTATCCTTTGGAATTGATTAAATATATTGGCCATCTATCCTATTGCAGGTACATTTAATTAATATTTCGGATGTGGACGTGGCAAATAAATTCTGTCATTCAATAAATATTTGAATTTCATTTCTATCGGCTCTTTTAATTTTCAAAATTCTCTATAAAAAGTTCTTGAATTACTTTGCTGATTTCCGGATATTTTTTTGCAATTCACTACTGATTTTGTTAGAAATAAATTCGAATAAATGACATCATTTTGACGAATTCAAATCTCCATTAATTCCCGATACATTTATATTGAAAACTTAAGTATTTTTCCAGCTGAAAAATCTTTATTTTGGATTCGGCATAAGTTAAAAATACTGGAATTATTAAGAAGTTATAAAAAACTAACATAGCAATAATACAATTCTATTAATTTGGAAATTGTCATTAAATATTGATTAATACTTTTATGAAGGCCGCACCTATTGAAAATGGGAACTCCAGCATTTGGAATACTTGTGTGAACTATTCTTTGCTGTCTTAATGCTGTTCCCTCGTTTCTTACGCCACTTCTATGTAACAAAGAGTGAATCATTTTCAGGATAATAATTTAAGTATGGAAGAGTTCTCCAGAAAATAAATATATTGATATCTTTTTTCAATTTTAACTGTGTGTGTGAGGGGGGTTAAAGTTTTAAAAAAAGGAGTTATTATACAAGGAAAGTGTAAACGATTTGATTACACTTTTATTTTGAATTTCAAAGTATTAAAATCAAATTACTTAGTTCTATTACTTAGTAAAAATTGATTTGTTGTTAACTGTTTACATTTATCATATTTAACACAATATAAATGAAATATGTTACCTTCTCCATACCAAACAAATGTTTTATAACGAAAATTCCTAACAGACTTTTGGCTAATAGATCAAAATGCACCCCACACACAAAAACAAATGCTGTGTAGTGATGCCATTTATGGTAAATACGTTTAATGATAATCTAACCTATCTATTTTTACTAGAACGCATCTCATATGGGCGACAGAAACAAAATAACGCGAGATACAATATCGACCAAGGGAGACACGGGCAAAATGTTTTAGCAACACGGGAGTTTTCTCAGTCGTAAACTACCACACTTGATGGACAGATTATAATTAATGTTTACATTGACCCGAGTACTTGAATTTATTCTTATTATTGTATTATATTTTTAAGTTTGTTACTCATTTAAAATTTTCACTTTGTTCTATGTCTTAAAATTAAAGTAAGTGCACTAGTATATTATTGAGGTAAAACATTATGATTCTTCCATTGACGGATTTGCGGGGTTCCTAAAAATCTTCGTCAGTATTATGGGGGATCCCCATATCAAAAAACCCTGCTTGATTCCGAAAACTGGATAAAAGTTCGTGAGCACATTACAAACAAATACTAACTTTTTTTGCTCGCTTCACTCGATTGAATGTTTTCGAATTACAAAGCAATGAAATATATAAAAAATATCCCAACTGAAAATGGATTCAGTATGTTAGAGAAATTTTGTCTTTGACACGGTCGGATTAGCATTATTCCGGGTTGTTTCTATTTTTTGGTAGTTTGGTTATTATAAGAAGGAACCGAAGCAAGGCCGTAGGCAGGGGAAGGGATTTGGGGGATTGTTCCAACCCCCGAAATTTTGAAAGAACATTTTGTAGATGGACAATGCCCCACGTTTGTGTATGTGTGTGCTGTCTGCCTAGCTGTTCATGAACATAAACAGTTATTCTCTTAAAAAAAAAAAAAAACCGCTCAGACTTATAAAAGTCTTCCCTTTCCGCTAGCTGGAAATAAAGCCCTGTATTTCTGGCACTGTATTTCGGAAATACAGTGCTTTTCCTTTCATCAATTGAAGTACCATTACAAATAAAGATGCCTTTCTCCCTTGGTTCCCCTTCGAAAAACATTTCTGGCTACGGCCCTGAACCGAAGTCCTAAAGGAGGAAGAGGCTTGCACCAAACCCAACTGGGGCGTGCAATATTTCTGAGAGTGTCAAATTAGTAGTTTTGACTGTTTATGAGTCTTTTAATGATTAATCAACTTTCTTACTTCCTTGCACAAATAAAAGAAGTGTTGTATTCAACGGAAATACTCATTTTAACTGTGACAAGTTTGATTTCTATTCAAAGGGAACTTTAAATTTCCATTTTTGCCATTCCTCAACTAGAATTAACTAGTTTCGTCTTGAACTTCGAAAACTTGAGTCGTAGAAGTTGGAACGCCTCGTTGGCCCTGTTCGAGAAATGGACGACGCAAAATGTTTATTAACGCTCTAGGGCCTAGCTCAAAAATGATTGGTCTTATAATATTGAAACTTTGTATTTAGGACTGTTATAACATCTAGCTGTTCGCTTCCATTTGAAACCTGCAATCTATATAACGCAAATTATCGGTATAAAGGTCATAAAAGCTACATATCTACTGCAATGTACCGATCTATTCATATCTATACATAGAAATCTCTCCCACCAATTATTTAGTTGGCGGGAAAAATGAATTCGAATCTTAATGCAGTCGTTGGGGAACTTGAAACGCATTGAAGCAACAGTTAACAGACCGTTTGTACAGCTCCCAAACTCCAAGAGTGAGTCATTTTATTTTCATGAAACTGGAGATTGTTCAGCTATTTTTGAGCTTAACAAACACAATTCTGTTATTTTCCTTGACAAAATCTGAGCTTTTATTCCAGCATTAGTTCTGGTAAAAAGAACGAAATCTGGCACTTGACGGCTGGTAATATTTTAGACATAGCACACACGTCTATATAATAGGCGTACAATAAAGTCATGTGTCCAGAGAAATTTTTTTAATTTGAGTTTGTACGCGCAAAGGACTCGTAATAATTTCGTAAACTTTTCTGTGCTGCTATAATTACACACACACATACACATTAGGACTTGTATCTTAATTGGGATTATAAGTCTGAATTGAATACTAAAAATTTAGCTTATTTTCCTATTTTAATTCTCAGCATGATATACTTGTAGAAGATGTATCGCACATGATAGTGGTGTCTGACAAAGCTTTATTTTAAGGAAACCCCAAACTGAAGTGATTCCGAGAGACATCAATTTGACTGAGTTGTATTTAGTAAAGGTCTCCAAATCGACATTTTCGTACACTGATTCTGAAGCTACGAAAATAACGATGAGAGTGATCCCAGATAATGCCTTGACGGCTTCGAATTTTGTTCGGAACTATCTTGAGTCATTTTGTTACTCTAATCAACTTATTAGTATTTCCCTATAATTACCGTCATTACAAGTACATTGTGCCGAATGGTTTGGACGTTTATCTTCAGTACCGGAGTTCGTAGACGTTCGCAATCGGCTTTTCTCAGTAGGTCCCGTGTAGCAAAACAGTAGACCATAGCTCCATATTCAAAAAGATTCTTCGGCTGAATATTCATTTATTGTTTACATTAGTCTTTGAAGTTCATGGAAATGAAACTTTTATTTATTTCGAAATAGACACTCTATTTATTCTCTATATAATGAGTTTTCAGTGGGAAACGAATTAATTAAAAAAATTGTAGTCACTTTTTGATTTCGTCAAACATGAGTATTCTATCTCCTTTTTAAATTTTAAAACTCAGGAACCCCTATAATAATTAGATAAAAAAATATTAACATCTATCAGAATCTTATAAAAGCATGTTAATTAGAAAAAATACTTCTGTATAGTTTCTAAAGAAAAACTTTCACTGTCAAGTGTACAAGAGACAGCCTCAAATAAATCTAGATTTTCAGAGTAGTCCAATTATTGCAACTGATGGATATTTTTTTCTCAGCCTATTTTACTGCCTGTATAGTTGGAGAACTGCTTTTAAATAGTAGGTGTACAAAAGAAAAAACTTAATTCATTTTTCAAGTTAGTTTATTTATAACGGATGGATAAAAATCAATAAAAGATTTCTTCAAATGAGTTTCTGCTGAATGGTATAGCGTTGCTGTTTGGTCAACACATATGGAGCATGTAAAAACATGGGATTCCTAACATTTTCGAGAAGCATTTTTCTGTCGACTCTGTAACCATCACCGCAAGAAAGCTCGACAGAATTGAGATCTCGGTTGCAACGAATGCCACACAATTCAGATTTATTACTTGAGTCTATGGTTTTGAGAAAATAATTAATCACTTCGTTTCTTACATTTGATGGCTGAGAAATCCCACATTAAAAAGCAGAAATGGGAATTTTGAGTTATATATGTAATGATATTTTTATCACTTTCGGTTTAAGATTCTATTTTCCCTGTAATTCTTCTCGTGGAACCCATGTTCGCTAGTAGAAATCTTTCCGGTTCCATATCTAAAAATAGAGTTTTAATGCATGGGTTTCATCACCCACGTGGCTTCAGGTCATAGCTGATGGGTCGGCACAAATGACTATTTAAGTAAATATCAGGATTTTTTCGATAAAGTTTCCACAGTGTTTTGATAGAGGTTTAGTTTCGTATAAAGTTACGTATGATGGTATGATATGTCAATGAATAAACCGAGTTCGATTGAATTGTCTTGATTGTGTTCTCATCGCGAGGTTCCACGACTGCAGGGTGGTAAAAACCCCACTTTGTAATGAGACAAAAAGCCTTATTACACATATATACACATTGTATTATGAAATTTCTTTGTTTTACGCTGTGTCAGTAAATTTATTTTATAAAATATAATGTTAAAGATACCTAAAAATGGTTGCACATGGAGCAAATATATTATTTAAAACAGTTATAACAAATTTTAAAAAGTTAACATTTTATTTGAATAATAGATGTACTGTTGATGCGGTCTTTACTTTCGTGAAATTGGAATGTAAAATACCAAATAATCACCGTGTTTATTGTAATACTTAAAAATTATTTTAAAACATCCCCTTAAAAATAAATATTGCATTAATTAAAATATTGCATTATTTATTGAAAGAAAAATAAAACTATACGTTCTGGCATAATAAAAAGTAGAATACAGATTTATGCCGATATAATAGGATTGTATAATTAATAAACACGTTAGCAATGTTCATTTTGGAAGGAGTTCTGTACAAGTGATTGTGTGTCTCAGTTGACTTTGAAATGTGTGATTTAGGTCGTAGTGAGACATCAAAATAATCTCTCACTCTTTATTATTTTCTAAAAATTGGCTCTCAAAAACCGCCTTAACCCCAGGAAGTTTGGGAGATAATTAAAATAATAAGCTTGAATTGGAAATAATTTTTGAAGCCGAAAACGTGTCATATCAATACTAAGCTCATTTAAGTATTTTCGGGAAAAGAAATCGATAGGAGGGGAAAAAAAATCCTTTCATTGAAATGTCCTTTATCAAATGAGACGAGTGCCACTCGATTTGAATAGTACTATTTAAGCTTTCTGATGTTGTTTTTTAGTCCCCCAATTGGAATATTTAATCCAAGACGGTTTGGTTAATATCCTGTATTTAATATAATACAAAATGAAATACCAAGGTTTCATTAATTGTGTGCATACTCAAATAAACATGGATATGTCATTTCTCGCAAAAATAATTTATCTAAAGACAATTTGTGTGCAAAATAATTGACAATATTTAGAAGAAATTTTTTTATTTGCTTTGTAGAGAATACATATTTTTTGGCAATGAATTTTCATTTTTATGTTTGCAATAACTAAAAAATTTTTTTTACATTTTTTAAATAATCTATTCTAACATTTTCGGGAATATTTTTAATTCTTTATTGTTGGGATAGAAAAAGTGAAATTTTTCATTTTTAAAATTTCTTTCTACATTAAAAAGCAAACGTTGGACGATAAAAAGGATTGCTGACTCAAACGAGAATTTTATCAAAAAGTTGCAAATGACAGATTTTGTTGCAAATACTCTCGAATAAGAGTGGGGATGACGAAAAACATTTTCCATGCTGATATCCCTTTCTACGACTTTCCAAACTGCTTATTATTTATTTTGAACAAAAAATGCTATTAAGAAGAATTGGATTGAAATACTCAAGATTTATTCGCCTTAAAAGATTCTTCGATGTCTCAGGGTTCTAAAATTCAAGTGCAAAATATCAAAGTTTCACTTCTTGTCCAAAAATAATATAAGTAGAGTCTATTCCAAAAACAGATTTTTCAGGAATGTTTGAAAAATAGCTATAAAAAAGCTCATAAAAATGCATTTATTTAGTTTTCTGTGGCTTTTTAAAATGTATTTTTTTCCGACTTTAGCTCCACTTTAAAAAAATAGTAAAGTTGGAATTTTCCACGATTGCAAGAATAACATGTTTACGTAAGATATCTATTATGTAATTGAAAATAACAAAGTCCTAAACCACGAAATTGTTTAAATGTTTCCATTAAAAATGCTTAATTTACATTTTTCTCATTAAGAAAGAAAATGTAGTGAATGAAGCGTCCATTGCTACAAAATAACTTTACTTTCTTGAACATACTAAATTTGAAAAAGATAAATTTTTATAAAAAGGAGCTTAATGCAAACATTTAACGAGTTTTTAAAATTTTCAGTGGTGAATTTTGAACTGTATTCGTTAATTTTATTTTGAATTCCAAATCCATGCATGCTTGGATGAGTAAGTAAATATTTTTTGTTGTACCTCTATTCTGAACAGCCTTTTCTCCATTTTCGATATCTATATCTGATAGGTGATTAATTCGTCAAAGAAAAAAAAAACCCATTTGAATCTTGACTAATTTATGGCCTGGCTAAGGATTGAAACGGATTCTAATGCCATTAGTGGGAATTAGTCTACTAGACGCGGCCATTCAACCTTATCTTTGACCCATGGATGGAATCACTCTATGTAATACTTCCAAATCACAAATGCTTAATCTTTCTGCTATAAAATCGCATATAATGTTTTCTAGTTCGAGATTTGAATGAGGCTTCCGTAAGTCCAAATGAACCATTTTTGTGCGAGCCGACAACAATCTGACCTAAATGAGTAGTAAACAATTACTTTCTAACGGAACATATATATATATATATATATACCGCAGTAAATAAAAGAGGATATCTTTCTACTTTTTTTTCCCATTAGAAAAAGTTCATGTGGATTATAATCCTTTTCTTGAGCTAATTATTTCGAATCAATGAAGCTGTCCTGTTGGTTGAATATAATTTGAAAAATCAAGGACCTTTTGGGTAACATCTTTCTGTAAAGACGTTACAAGATACGTCAAGACACATCTTCTCAAAGTCCATCGTAGCGTTGTAACACTTCTTTTTTGATAGTTGTTAATAAATAAATGTTGGGTGACAGCTTACTTCAAAGAAATAATAGGATTTATCAATGCTAGATCACTACTAATGTCAGAGAATAATTAAGAGTGAATGAACTTGTGTAACTAATTGAGAACAGATTCGAGGGAAGTTATTTCCAAGCACACTTTTTACCTTCGCAACAGAAGAATTTTCCTTAGTAAATATTTTCGTAACTTCTAGTGATAGTAATAATTTTTGACTTGGTGACACAATCGCATTTCTTGGATAATTTGAAACTCCAACTACGGCCTGGGACGAAACCGGAGATCCAGTTTTTCGTTTCTGTTCGAGAGGGCATTGTGACGTTACTGTTGAAATGACCTCTGAACGGCATTGCCATGGTTCAACGCTTTTCACTCACTCACAGTGAATGCTTCCTGGTTTGGCATCATGTGTGAAAAAATTCCACTCTAAATGTATTACGAGTGAATAAAATATCGGTATCTGCTTAATGAAACCGAGTTCGTTTTTTTTTTTTTTTTTTCACTCGTGAAAACTTGCCGCTGTTCTTCGATGAACAAGAAGAATTTCTACTTTTTAAATGACATTCGATGTATGTTTAGGAATGTATTGGATCATTCTGCACAATTTAATTCAGTATAGACTAGAAATATTTGAAATACAGTAACAAAAACAAAAAAAAGTAATGCAATTATCATGTTAATAGTATTTAGTAACGTATGATTTGGTGGATCTCATTATGGAATTAACATCGAAGATCACTGCAGAGACTTTTTTTTTTCTTTACTGCTATTTTCGGAATTTTTACATGAGTCTTATTTGGATACCTTTCGATCTAAAATGCCAAATAGAAAAAATGCACGGTGTGTTCGCAAATAAAGATTTGAAAGGCTCGTCGAGATGACAGCAAAACTTGTAGTGTAAAAGGAAAGCATGCTCGTATTGGCAAGCGCCAAACAATGGCTGGAGTTTGAATTCCACTGCTGGCATGGATGTTCTCCAGTCTCATGAGTCCTAGTGTAGCACAGAATAGAAATGAACGAACTTATTGAAAAAGTCTCGTTTTGTTTAGTTTCGGTTATTATTCGATGGCTAATAAGACCGGGACCTACTGCTTTAAGCTGATTCCGAACGAAAAAGGAATAGCAAGCATAAAATGGAGAAAATAGTACTCCATACGACAGCCATTGTGGCCGAATGAGTAGGGCTTTGATCTTGGGTTCCGGAGTTGAATCCCTCAACAGGCATAGATGGAATCAGTAGCCTTCTTAGGAGACCCCTAAACCCAAACAAAAACAATATCAAATGACTTGAAATATTATCACTTGACTAGTTCGATTTAATTCGACTCAAATAGATGTGACGGGCCTATATTTTGGATCGATTTTTACCAAACCAATTTTAAGACCACTGGTCACCATGAAGCTTCTGATTATCTGTTGAAGTACTAGAAGAAATAAGACAGGAATATACTATTTTTTTCAGATATTTCATTTGTTTCTTTTTATTACATATCAAATTGATTGTAATAAAATAAAACTTTATGTGAAAATGAAAAAAAAATCTTAGGATTTTTTGTTTGCCTATTTTTTTATATGATACGACATCAGAATTATCATTTAAAAATTGTCTTAATTCAATGTTTCTCAAGATTATTATAGATCTCAAATACTGCTCTTTCGTTATATTGAGGTATTTTGATAATTGATATTTAGTTCAAAACTGAAATAATTCCCGAATCCAATACTTCTTTTAGGAAAAGTTCAAAATTATTCTCCGCGATTAATAGATTTTTATTTTGGTTTTCTAGAAATGGACTTGCAGTGTTTCAACTGTTTCAAAAGCATTGTGACCAATGCATATGAATCCGCCGTATCTTTGAGTTGCATTATTGCAGATAATATCCTTGGAGATTTTTTTTAGAGTGGCGATTGCAGGTCGATGTTATAACAGTCCTAAATGCGAAATTTCTACATTTCCAAATATCGAATAGTAACATTCTACGGCTAATTGTATTTGAATTATGACCCGAAACGTTAATATACGTTATAGAAGTTTATTCGTAAAAAAAATGTACTCAAGCCCCACTGATTTATTGCACATTATATAAAAAATTTTCGTTACATAGAGTGCAGATTCAAATAAAAAAGGGAGGTGCACAACTAGTTTAATAATCTTCAACATTTAACTATGAAACTTCAACGTTTTACAGCGAGTCGTTTTTGAGTTATGCCCACAGTTGAATATAATGAATATTACTATTAGCCATTCTATCGAAATCTTGATTATATGTAGGTGATCTCTTACCTTGTATTTCATCGAATTTTTTTGTTGAATGAAATTTCTTAAAGTTGAATACAGAACTGGACTTGATGATGCATCAACAATTCCTCCATTAAATTCGCCTTTTTTGAAGTTATACCCTGGTGTGCAAAACTTAAGCAACAGGTGAGTTTTTTGCCATAGCTTCACGAGAAATCATCCGAGAGACATGAAATTCAGAAATGAGGGAGAACATTATGAAGATCAAGGATGACGACAGCATCGGCGCTGAAAAAGGAATGCAATGCATACGGTATGGAATCAAACAATAACAAGCTTTATTGAGCGCATAGAATCGTGACTCATTGTCCATCCAAGAGAAAGAACAACAAGCAGATGTTCTTTAATATGGGATATGCCCACTCCTAAGTGCAATGGTTGCTTTGCATCGTCTTCGCATAATCAGAACCAACTGGTCCAACATTTGTTGTGGTAGGAATGCCCATTCCTCAATCAGCATCTGTTGGGTGTTCTTTGGAGGATGTAAGCGTGCTGCAATGCGTCTCCCCAAAGCATCCCACACATGTTCGATGGGATTTAAATCAGGGGAGTAAGCTGGCCAGTCCATTCGAGTGATATCTGCACTTTTCAGTAGCTCCTCAACAGCAAGATTCTGATGATCCCGTTCATTGCCATTCATAAAAATGAAGTCTGGGCCAATGGCACCTCGGAACAGACGTACATGGGGTAGGATACCTCCTCACAATAGCGATCCCCGGTTACAGAACCTCTGTCGAGAGCGTGGAGCTCAGTTCGCCCGTTCAGCATAATGCCTCCGCAGGCAAGAACTCCAGGACCATCGTAACGGTGTCTTTCCTTGATGTTACTAGGATAAAGTCGGTCTCGACCTCTCTCCAAATCAAAACGAGTGGAGAATCGCTTCTGGTACTGAACCGACTCTGATTTGTAAAGAGGACACGACTCAATTGATCAGTTATCCAGATATTGTGATCTCTGCACCACTGTAAACGGTGGCGTTGGTGGCCAACTTTCAACGGGAGAAAGCATTCAGGACGGCGGGTGAATAAGCCCCCTTTGTGAAGGAGTCTGGCTGCAGTAAACTGCGATACTTGTTACCCCGTTGCTGTACAGAGCTGCTAAGCAATGGCGCCCGCTGACTGGTGTCGTCCTCTTTTCGCCTACAGTACGATATATCGGGAATCCCCTGCAGCTTTAGTCCTCGGGCGACCACCACCAACCTTTCTAACAGCTGTACCTATGGTTTGGAACGCTTTCTAAGCACGCAAAACGACACTTTTGTTGATTCCGAACTCTGCAGCTACTTTTTTAACAGTACGCCCCTCCTCCAGCTTTCCGACCCTTCTTCCACGTATGAAGTCGTCCAGGTGATTTCTTCTATCCCTATTTCACTAACTTACTGGCACTTGCAACGAATATGTTGGATTGCGTCTCCGTCCTTCCTTTTATTCTACTGTTGAGCTGCGTACGCTCACGTCGCCTCTGACGTTTCGTTCCTGATATTTGCATACGTATGACGTTTGTGCTGACTTACGTGTTCATTCTCCAGACCCCCTTTTCTACAATTTCATGACTATCTGCTAATTTTTTACATTGTTTCTTAAGTTTTGCACTCCATTGTATTTTAATGATATTATTAGTTTGAGTTTCATTTTTTTTCTTGCTATTTATTAATATTAATATTAATTGAAATCAACTGACACTGTTAGGTGATTTTCCTCCGAATATAATTGTTTGTGGAGTATCCTTTTAGGTAATTGTAAAACAATTAGTGTTAGGAGAGCTTTAATTATTTTGCTTAAACTTTACTAAAGCTATTCTTCTTTAATTCCCTATTTTCTCATGTTTATTTTTTTGAAATGTTCAACTAATTCTAAGCCCAGACGTTTATTTTATAGATTTAGAACTGTTCTAAGCAACTTTACTTATGTTGCCGTTCTTACACGGTGTGCTAAAGCCTTCACCAAGTCGCAATATTTGATGGTATTTTGCAGGTGCTTTGATTTTCCTGTAAGTGTGTGAAGGCCCGGAAAGCAAAATGACATTTTTGTCTGTCCAGGATTTTTAATAATCCTTTTCTTTTACGCTTATTCTAATGCGTAATTAGGAAAAATATCAACATCTTTTTTCTATCATCTCTATTTGGCTGACCTGTGATCCACCGCGGTAAGGAAAGACTGAATATTTGAAAGAGTTGGGATTTTTCTATCATATATCAAAGAGACGGAGACTTTTCGCATGTCAGAAGTCGCTGTAAAATTTTCCTTCAGCTCGAAGTGGCTTTATGGGTAAGGCAGTCTGTATCAGAGAATTCGAGACATGAATGTTTGTAGCCACAACTATGCGATGGGTCATTTGGACCCAAAAACTATTTTGCGTCGAATTTTCTCAAAAAGTTATTCACGAGTTTGAAATAAATTTTTTGACTTTTCCTAATTTTATTCCTAATTTTCTACCCATAAAAATCTATGGAAATATAACAGTGAAGAATGTGTGGGAAAATGGTTCATTAATAAGCTTCCTCTAACTGTTAAACGCTGATATATGAATAACAAGTTGGCGTTTGATGTCGGGAGCCGGGAATAATCTTAAATGAAACTATTTTTGATATTTCCGTGCCTGCTCAAGTTGGAAAAATGATCGTCTTTCCATTTTAGAATTGAATCATGGACCAACTCCATCTAGTAAAAATCCTACTATTTGTTACCTTTCTTGTATGTAATGGGATTATTATACATATTTACGTAATTAGATAATTTTCTTTAAACTGTGACAGTTTCCTAAACTATTTAAATGTTTTTCTCCTCAGCATATTTTACATTCGTATGTTGTTTTAAAATATATTTGACGAACGACTGTAGTAAGAAAATGAAAATTATGTAATTCGAAATTCCCTAGAAATTGTTAGGTACCCATTTTTTCTTATTCAGCTTTGGATTACGTAGAATTAAAAAAATAATATAGAATAGTTAATTGAAGTATTTCTCGATCATTAAAGATACTGTCCACTAGAAGCTAATAGAAAAACACGATCCTAGTTCAAGTAGCAAAACATGCTTTCATTTTTCGAAATAAATGGGAAGTTTATTATAAAAAAATCTCACTTGTCCAAATTTTCAATTTCATAAGTCTTTCGAAGATCTCGCATCTTAGGATGCAAAGAAGTGAGCTCATTTTTAGCGGAGTTCATCCCCTATAATCTACATATTAAAAACAATGACTGCTCTAATATGCAGTGAGATTTATGTGAAAATTGGGAAAATGAAATCTATATCGATGTATTAAAAGGAGAAATGGTAACCGTTTGGGTCCGAATGTTCTTGGATGGCTTTTAACTGCTTGGGTTATGTACTTAATTTTAAGCATATTAAATAATTTACACGTTTTTTTTACCAGTAATAAAAACGAACGCGGTACCCAAACCAGTTATTTTGTTCCAGTGGGAAATTGAGCGAGAAAAATATATTTAATCAACAGCATTCGTTTGAAAGTTATTCGAGCGTGCCTCCGTAACAAAAATTCGGAGTGTAACACTATTGAAGAAAATTACTTAAACTCTTATAACTGATTACTTCTTTACCCTCTACTTAAAATTACGGGATTTTTAAAAGGGGGCAACTTAAAAAAGGTTGTTTTTCAGTGAATGAAAGTGAATAAAAATTATTTAATATGTACCGATCTCGTGCGTTTATTATTTTTGTTATAGTTTGAATTGTGTAAAGTAGATGGAACCCCTGTGATTCGGATGTCTAATGGTTTTGGAAGTGAATCTGGTGATGCTTCATTGAATGCAATTACTCTCTTCCACTTGAGGTGTGTTGAGTCAATACGGAAACGTCCAAACCAAACATTAACAAGTTCGCCCATTCAAAACTCTCGTTAATAACATTTCTTTTTCTGATATGTGTACAATTGAAGAGCCAGAACTTACTTAAGCTCACACTTTCTATCCGAGTACTTGAACCACTTAATATTGAAATTAAAAAATTTATCATAAATAGTTGAAAAAAATAGTACTTAATCTGTTACATAAAATTTATCCAACTCTTGGCAATGTTTGAGAAGAACAGCCCCCATATTAAAGAAGATTTACATAAATTTACAATGTTTAAGAAAAATATATCAATATATAGAACATACTTAAATTCACAATTTTCCGCATCAAGGGACTTCTGTAATTAGGGGATCATCCACACATGTAAAAAGGAAGCAATATTTTAAGTGTCATAAAGAACAAGAATGATTTTTTTATAACATTTATCGGACTATTGCCAACATTTCCGTGATTTTTTATGTAAACGTATATCATATTTCAAAGTAGATATAAAAATTTTCTTTAAAGTACTGCAAATAATTTTACAGGTATTTTCCTCATAACAGATGTTTTCCTCTATGAACAATCAGATTCTAAAACAAACAGAAATGATTCATTTTGTAACGCTATCAATTAAGATTAAAAAAAAAAATGAAATCGCTGATGAGGTACGAGTATGTAAAGGAAACAAGGTTTTACTGCGAATAAACACATCCTTCTGTTATATCATTTTATAATACTCCGAGGCAATTTATTGAAAAAGACAATTTCAAAAGGTATGTTAGACCCATTTCAGTGTCTCTTTTCCACAAATTGCTGAAATCAAACCATTGGGGAAATAATTTATGAAATGATCACAAGGTTTTGTATGAGAAGAAAATGAGTGTTGAAAATGAATTTTTCAATCCTTTTATGTAAAACTCTTCCTAGTTTCAGTGGGAGATTAACAACCTATATATTTAATTTTCATGTACATTTGGAATAGATTACCCTGTAGTATTTATTATATAAGAGTATGCGCAGTAAGACTACTCTGATTTCCCTTACATACTCATAGCTGGTAGCCAATATATTTGAAAATTTAATTTTATAATTCTATTTCTCTTACAAAAGGGATCATTTCTCTATGTTTTATATAATCTTTTTATGGTGGAATTGGGATAAAAGCACCTGTAAAAATATTTGCTGCACTGTCTTCCTTAATATTAAAGGTTTACAAAAAAATCACGGAAACGTTGCCAATAGTTAGATAAATGTTGTTCCAAATCGTTTCTAGTTCTGTATAATACAGGGTGATAAAAAATATTTTATTCTTTTTGAGTTCCCTTATTACAGAAGTCTTTGACACGTGACGGGCGAATTGAAATATATTGGTAAAGTTAGTAATCGTCTAAAATGAACATATTATCGAAAGTGGTGATAATATTTTTGGTTTTTGAGTGTTATTAAAGAGATAGTGGGAGAGCTTCCCCGGTTGAGATTAGTGGATCGTCAGCAGTCAATGAGCGTTACCACGCAATTGCGCTTCATGCCGTCACAAATTTCGACAGAAACAGGATATATATATATATATATATATATATATATATATATATATATATATATATATATATATATATATATATATATAATGGCTTGCGAATTTAACCTAAACGCATAGGAATTATTTTTCTTGGTTTGAACTCCATATCGTTATGCAGAAAAGAACCAATTACTTCCATTTTCCGATCAATAAAATTTTTGATTCTTTTATCCATGTGATATCTCGTGCTGTCGAACCATGAGCACTGAAAATCATCTGATATTTTAACAAATCTCAGGAATGCTGAATTTAAAAATTGGGAGTCTTGTATCAGTTTGCTACCATGCGGCAGAAGCTATTTGATTTCGAGTAATAAAATGAAGTGTTGAAACAACTCGGCCATCGAATATTGAATTGAAAGATACAGCGAAATCACAACCGATGATGAAAGTTTCTCTTGTGCTTATTGTAGGCTGGAATGAAGTTTGGCGGCGATCTTCAGGCTATATATTAGATTTTTGTTCTTATTTTGGGTGTGTCATTGTCCCATAAATAGTTGGGAGACAGGTGCTTAGGTCTGGTTTGGTGGTACAAGAAATAAGTTGGTATGATTTTTAAGAAAACCATTTTAAAACTTACTGTTACCACTTCTGCATTCATTTTCCCACTCTTTAATAATTTCCTAACTCACCACCATATATATATTTATAATAGAGAGGGACAGAGGTCTTCTGTTGTCGAGTAGCATTTCTTGCGCCTTAATCACCAAAATTTATTACTCATCCAAAAATTTTATTTTTGCCTATTTAATCTGGAAAAATGTGTTTTTATTAAGAATAAATATATTTGAGAAGCATAATAAAATCTGATTGAAGAAAACGCGAAGAATTAAATAATGATTTTATAGGGTGTAAAGCTCCAAATTAATATTTTGTTCACTTTAGTTTTAGCGAAGTATTTTCTACCTTGGTTCATGACCACTGAAGTTTACTTGTAACTCGAGGGAAAGAAATGGGCTAAGTGAACTCGAATATCTCGATGAATAATATCTTGATGGAATACCACGGTTTTCTTGTGTGCTACACCAGTGTCAATGAGACTTGGAGTCTTTCCCATTAACGGTATTCGAACCAGCGAACTCTCATACCGATGAGTAGCATCCTTCCCATTCGACCAATGTTCGACTAGAGATAACGCGAGAGACTAGCACTTTTACTATCTGACCTTGAATTGTGCAAGAATGTAAGTGCAATGTCATCAATCGGAGGCTTTAAAAGGTTGATATCGTGGGATCGGGTACGAATACCAAGCTAAGTGTTTAAGATATAAAGGTTGTCCATCTTTGTGGCAAATTTTGCAAATGAAGAGAAACAAAAATTGAATTTTAGTTGCCAGTGGAGAAGCATCATGGGATCTTACGGGTATTTCATTAAATGGGATGCACTTTAATTCCTATTTCGAATTCTTTCTCTGCTAAATAATAAGTGGCGATTGATTTGACTAGTTGCTTTAGCTATATGAAGTTAAAATATACCAATGCCCTTTCCATATAAGGCTGGGATTTCTTCTTTAAAAATTAGATAGTAGAATGAATTTATTTTGTCTTTACTCTTTTGATTTCTAATTGGTTTTTGTAACAAAATCTTGCTACTGCCATGAATCTCTTTGGGACACCGACAGAGCCATTTCATACGGTCATTCCCATCAATTGAGCAATAGAAAATAGATCATTTTCGATGACAGCCACAGCGTCTCACCACCAATTTCTATTTTTCAGCAGTTAAGTGTTTTTCATATAATTTTCTACAGTTTTTTTTCAGCAATTGGCTTTGGCAAAAACATATGAACTTCAGGTTTAAATATCTTCTGTTAGCTTGAAATTTTTATGAATTATTTTATTTACAGTACCAAAAGACAATCCTAGTTTCAATGCAATGAATATGAGTCATCGAATATTCTTTTAGAGACTTCACTTTCTCGATATTTACCTGCGTTCGAAAACTTTTAGGATGATGTTTTGCAGTCATGCATTCATTTTTACTTTCAAATAGACTCTTCCTTCTTTAAAAATATAATATATTATAAAAACCTTTTAAAAAAATGCTATTACCACGATTTTTAATTTGTTGACACAAATATTTCTCCTCAGAAAGTTCAGTTACGTAACCTTCGAGTCATCTATCAATTTTAGAAGCCATTTTCAAAAGAAATATTTTATTTTACATTCCAATCAAAATGTAGCAGTAGTAGACGATTATTCTGAGGTTACTAAATTTTGATCTTGAAATGCAAAAGAAAAGATATATTACAAATTCGTTTTCATTAAGTGTGAACGACCTTCTGTATTTCAGCTCTTGGAGTATTGTGTATTCCTGATGTTACCTGGTTTATATTATGTTCCTTTTACTACTGATTCTTGCAGCCATGCCTAATAGTTAGATGTATTTTAATTAATTTTTACCTTTTAATACAGATCAATCAAATAAAGTTAAATCAACAAATGTTGAAACAGTTTTTTTTTCTGTTTGTGAACATGTTTTTTTTTAACTGGAAGCACGATTTTTGCTGATCACAGCTCTACAATAGAATTAGGAAGAAATGATTTGTCAAGTAATGTCTATCAGAAATGAAGTATAATTTTGCATTTTATGAATACACGTACACACAAAAGAAGAAGTATGCGATTTTTCCATATTGGCAAACAAATACGACTTTTTTTTTTTGTTTATTTATTTCCAACCAGATCGACAATATGTTCCGGAACTCCTCTCTCTCTACTTATCGAAGTTTAGAAAAGGTATTTTACGCTTTAGTAGTTGCTCGCTGACCCATAAAGATAGCTATTGTTCGTTTTGTACGAATTAAGCTTTTCCATACAATTAAAACTTCCAACAACTTAGCTCGTTAAGTCGATGGCTTTTAGATTACTGAACACTTTTTCTTTTGACACCGTTAATGTGCCTTTTTTTTTCTTTTTTTTTTCAAAACTAAGCACACTAGATCCTGATATTCATATTTATGTGGATCTTTATTGGATTATTTGATTTTGGACGAACGATGATTTTCAGAATAATTAAAGCTTCTGACAGTTTGTCAATGATTGATAGAAATACTAGAATTGAAAGAATTGGATTTGGATTTGATTTGAAATACATAATTAAAATCTGCAAAATCTAAACTTGTGAAAGCAATTTCAGTGGTACACATTTTTACTGCTATAACATTGTTCTACTCCCAAAAATATGTTAACTAATAGAACTTTTGAAACATTTGATTAAGTCTAGTATTGAAAGTTCATTATACTCATAACATCTTTAATTGGAAGACTATCAGATGAAGTCACTATCTCATCTTTCGTGTTTTATTGATTTCATTAATGATAAAATCTGATTACACTTTATAGGACTTACTTAATCTTTTCTACTGGTCCCATGTAATCATTGTTTAAGCTGTAATATATTGCACAGGAATAAGCAAGCAATTCCTTACCTAAACGCTGCTTTTGGTGAAGGCTTTTTATGTTGCAGTGATCTCCTCGCATTTGCTGCGTCAAACAGCAGATATAACCGGATGAATCTAATACAAAATTTTGTTATAGTACACAACCACTAATATTTTAAAAACGTAGTCTTTAAAACTGGAATCTAGTACAAATTTATCACTCTCTGTACGTTTTTGGTCGGCAGTATAAACTTACTGTACTATGTTCTTAAAAAAAAAACAAAAAAACTTGACATAGCAAACTTTTGTTAACCATTTGAGTGCTGAAGAGTTTTCTTATATATATGCTAATAGTGCGGAATGAAATGCGAAGTAATTTTTTTGGAGAACAATAGAAATGGTTATAATTAACACTAACTATTATGTAACAAGTAATTTTTACCAACAAAAATATTCTTTATTCTCACTTATTACAATGTTGTTACAATGAATGTTTTTCTGCATAAATTACATGAATTCCTTTTTTACATATAGCGCAAATTAAGTTGGATCGTCTAATTCCATTACCATTTTTTACTGCATACATCACATTGTCACCCAGGCAATTTTTCTAAAGAAAACTTTGTACTTATTGGTAGTCTTCCTGTGGCATTTTTGCTTGCTAACTATTCCTCCTCTATAGCATCAATAATGATTAGTATAACACTTGTTGAAAAAGTGAAAACAGTTTCTAATTTCTATACACCAACGAAAAGTTTTTTTTTACTACAAATAAATAAATAAATAAAACACGCTCATTTTGTCTACCGTACCACAATCCACGGCTCTACTGTATTACTACTTACCACTGTATTTTATTTTAATTCTTATATTATTAAAAATCCCTATTGAGTCAAATGAATACAAACTGCGATTGATATGAATTAACTGCTCTCAATAGATGAGAAAATTATACTAACCAACATTAGTGTTTTCGGACGCATTTTTGGCACATAACAAGCGAAGCGCGATCAAACGGATATGGAGCTTTTTAATAACCCTTTTGTTCTCTTTTTATGAAGGTGATTTTAGATTATGTAAAATATTCTCCTTGCGGCTAAGATTGTCAGAGTTAAATAAGGTCTGAGGTATGACCATGGAAGGGGGAAATGCTGCCACCAGATTTGGAGCTAATCTCGTTATCAAAATGAAATCTTTGTTTTACTAGAAAAATATGTCAGCTCAGAGGCAGATGCTGCTGATATTTCATAAATGATGTAAAGAGATATTTCTGCTAGTGTCTATTTTGGAAGGCAATTAGTTTCTTAAATGTTAACTGTTGTGAAAATGAAACTAGCTCCTGTTGTCGCCTGAAAGAATTTTTAACTAACACGTAACTTGGTTAGGGAAGGTATGAATCCTTTATGAGTTTGTTTAGGGATAAAATAACAATTGTTAAAGGTTAAGTCGTCAGTGGCCACGCTTCATGTAATATACGACACGATTAATGGTACAAAGTACATTCCAGAACTGAAAATGCTACTTACTAAATAAAATTTTCAGATATCGAATGACGTTACTATATGAGTTCCTTGGATTTGCCTTCCTCAAACAACAGATAATATAAGTTTAGGCACAAAAAAATATTTAATGACCTAATATGAATATGATACGTTTGATATTGTAATTCATCGATGCTTTGGTGGATTTCTGGATCGCCTTGCATAGCAGCAATGGAAAAACGCTTGTCGTTAATTAATGGCATGCCGATTAGTTGTTCTTTTAATAAGAGATTATTCTACTGTATATTGGTAGTTGTAGAGATTTGTCATCATTGTGCTGTCCATCATATATCTTAATTTTTTTACAATATTTGATTTGTGTTAAATTGTGTAATATATTAAACACAAATTTTTAAATGATATGTAAGTCTTCGGTTTTAGTGGAAAGATAATCAGTCTATGAACATGACCCAAAGTGATAGGTTTGTGTAACTTGTCTTTTATGGTCGTCTCCTCCATTCCTTGTATTATTCATCTGCATCGTCTTCTGGAAGTCAATAAATTAGAAAAGCAGTGAACCCTGTAGTCCGTTACCATGTAAGCAGCTTACGTCTGTTTTCCAAAGCCAAGCACGTCGCTCTTGGCCTGGAACAATCCAAGTCTGTGCTTTTGTTTTTATCCTCCTTATCAGCGGTCTTTTGCCTTATTTCTATTCTGTGTCTAATGCGAATTGGCGAGATTGCTATCTCATTGCTGACCTAAATTCTTTGAAGACGAGAAGTTGACGCATTTAGTCAGAGATCAAACAAAAAAGGATTCGAACTGTGTTAGTGATGATACGCCTCAAGTAGATCAGGTGATTTCCAATTCATATGAGAATTTAAGAACATTATTCATTACTAGAGACACCTTGTTGTGGTGGATCTTAGTTACATACAGCTCGTCGTAGAGTATTTTTGCTACAAGATACATTCCATTTCTCCTTGATTGTTGTGAGATTTTAATCCGTAACTTTACCATAACAAGAAAACTCGTGTAAAAGTTATAAGAACATGTAGCAGAATTTATGCAACTGAACTTTAGCGTACATGTTGTTTCGTTTTCACTTCTATATGAAGGAAAGAGGACTTCTATAATACCATTTGTTCATGCAACTACTTTTCATTTCACGAAAATTGCATTGGTACCTAAAACTGTACTCGCACACCCAAAAGGACCATTCTCAAACGAAGATTTCTGTGTAAAAGATCTTATCTCGACAAAGTGCCTTTGATATGCGAATTAATGCACAAAGGCAAAGGTTTAGCCTTTGGGTGGCATAAACTTCTGCTAAAGTGTTCAGATGTTGCCAAATGTTGGTTTACAAGTTTGATTTACTTCCAAATTTTGTATAAAGTCTTCTACTTTTGTGAATATCAGTTAGGAATTCTATTTTATTTTTTTCGAACAATCTTTTGTGACTGTGAAATATTATCAGTAAGAAAATTAAGAAAAAAAAAGTTTCTGGTACGTTGAACCAAATCGAACAATATTAACACTTAAATCTCGAATAATGTTTTCAGTACTCTATTTACCACGGCTGGCTTATGTTACGGCAGAAGAACCGTTTCATTTGTAAAAGTATACCGTAGCGATCCAAACCAAACTATTTCATTCGTGAAATAGTCAAGTCGTGGATATTTCTCACGCACGTACTCGTCTAATTCCCCCCAAAGTGGCCAATCGCAACCACAAAAGAATACTGACTTTCTTTACTCAAGTAGTCTCTATAATTTGAAAGAATTTTTGGCATCGCAACTCTTCTTTAAGCTGAATTTCCCCGATCATCGAAACAATAAATCGACCTTTCATTATTTTTCACAGAATTAACAGAGCTACTGGTTTGTACGGTGACAAAATGTTTATGTAAACTTCTGTACCACGTTAAAGAAAAGAGCACGTAATGATCTAATGTTAGGGATCGAATACAAGTTCCCACCAAGAAAATGAACGAAACATTTCGAACCAAACTATTGCTTCTGCCACTGAGAAAAATTTACGAGGGGTTTTTAAATATGGAATCACTAACATCTAAAGCGCTTTTAGCTCTTTGCTACGTAATGGGATCTGTGACAAGGGCCGAATATAGAGTTCGAATCTCGCATGGATGTTCATCATTGTTTGGAATCGTTAGGTCCCGGTCTCATTAACCCTTGTAGCCAAACGAAACCAAACCTTCTGTGACAAGATGACACCAGTGCCACTGGTACTTTTGGCACATTCAAGAACGTAGTAGATAGGAATCACTCCGATTGGTTGATATGTATTGACTTCCTGTTGAAAATGTGAGCCTTGAATATCATATGGAGGCTAACGCGCTCGCCTCATTGATTCGGAGCCTGTGACCCGTATTCAAGTCACTTGCTGGGCTTTCATATATCTCGACAGTGTAGGCCTTTTTTATGTATTGTATATAATAATTAGAACGTTAGAACGAAGACCCAATCCGAAACCCTTATGGATAAACTTTTCTGCTTCATAGTGTTTATTTGCAGCCTAAAAATGGGTATAATTAGCTTTTCTTACATTGTGTATAATAATTACGATATCGGTCGTAGAGAAATCCGAAACTTCGTAGTATCAATGTACCAATTTGGGCTGCTTAAAACGTTTTATGACTTTCAGTATAATGATTAGAATATCGTCGATAAATTCGAAAGTCCTAATGGATACAATTCTGGGTATCGTACTGTTTATACCGATTAGTAAAGCTAAATATATTATAATTATTATTTCATAGAATATAATAGTTGCAGTACAATGAATCGCCGAATTCAAAATTTCTGTAGGTACAATTTTCCATGGGTTTCTAACTCTTTGTGCGGCTTTTTCTTCTCAATGCGTATAGTAATTATAAGACAGTTAATCAATAAATCCGATACACAATTTCTCGTCCCATATTGTTTGTGACAAACAATCTATTAAAATGGTTCATCGCATTCAGTGCGTAGTAAGTAAAGCAGTTCCCACAATAATGGCTAAGTTTAAAGAAATAATACCAAGAATCTATTGGGGACACACACGCATTCATTAAGAATGAATGAAAGCTGCCTTCATTTTTTCACACCGACTAAACATATGAAACAACGTTCTATGTCGGAAATAATTCAATTTATTTTAAAAGAAAATACTAATACGGGAGTAGTTTACCTACACCTAATTAGTTAAATGAAAAAAAAAAAATTGTCGAGAAGCACGTAACCACACACGGATCACTTCCGACTTTCTCGTTTCTACTACATTTACCTTTTTTTAGTGAACTTTTAAAGCGATCACTTTGAATCTTATATATATGTGCAATATATCAAAAATATATATCAGTGTATATGTGCACATGTAATATATCCAAATTCTTCCACTTGGATCTGGTCGATATTGACGAGCCTTCTTCATTCCCCGAAAACCGTTTCTTATAACAAAAAAGGGGACATAACTCTAATTCCAATAACATTTAAAGTTCAAAAGGTTGGGGAGAAGGAATGAGGAGCGACACCGTGAATAAATGACATCCCACATATATATAAAATTCTTCTGTCCTCCTAAACTTCTGGACTGATTTGGATGAAATTTTGTGCATTTCCATACACAAAATGATAAAATGATTCGATTCCCAATTGGATCCGATAGAAAATGTTTTTGCGTGGTTATTATAATGGCGCGAGATGTAGGAATTCTGATTGAATCTAATGGCGTAGTGGCGTCAAGTATTTTCCATTCAAACGGTCCAATTTCTCCTTTATTTACAAACATTTTACAGCGTCTGTCGGGTCGTCTAGTACCAAAAATATCTTTATGTGTACTTTTGACGAGAGGCTAGAAGCCTTTAGCCATAGAGAGCATTCAATAAAAGCACTATTTTATTATGTATATGTAAATATGTAATATATGAAAATGATTCAACTTAAAATATCTAAAATTCTCCTTTTATATTTATTTTCCCAAGTCGTATAATGTCTTATTTAGAGAAGTAAATTCTCCCAACGTGTAATAAATGCTGTCATATTTCCCAAGAAAAAGGGTTCACTCCTTCCAAAGCTCCTTTCTGACCCTCACTATGCTGTTGGTTAAAATTTCGCGTTCATTGCTCGCTCGCTGCGAGTCATCATTCAATGACTTGTTCTTGTCGGGTAAAGATGGTCATTCGTTAGTTCCACCTCGGACTTGTAATGGAGCGAGGACTGGCCAGCAATTAAAATATTAGGGGCGAATTCATGTAGTAAAATCCGCACGCCACATTTTTAGCGGACTTACTTTTCAGTCAGTAGGAGTAACGTATGCTTGGACTTTTCTCTATGGATGTTACACACACACACACACACACACACACACATATATATATATATATATATATATATATATATATATCAGGTAATGACATTGTTAAAATAGATGGCCATGAGATGGCTTAGGGTGTTAAAGAAATAAATATAAATTAGAGATTATCCTATAAAAGATTAATTGCAGTGATTCAAAGTTAATATCAGGTTGCAACGCCCTTTTCACGGTAAAAGGGTTTAAGAGTGTATGTTACTGAAAAATTCCAAATGTGTTCACTTTACTATGGATACAACCCGCCTTTTAGAACCAGGAAATGATCGCCATAAAAGGGACGTTGCGACTTGATTTCGAATTATTTTAATTATTATTTTAATCGATCTCCGAATGATGGAGAAAAAATTTTGGAAAATTTCAATTTAACTATCACATTTTAGCCTCAGAGATTTTTATGTTATGGCTCTTCTTAAATTTTAAATAGACAGAGAACGGAGAAGCAAATTTGGATTTTGTAATTTTTTTCCAAAATGCCATCAAATGAATGGTTATTTTATTTTGTTAGCTTTTATTCACTACCACCGGTTGCCGGTCGAGGACACAATCAGCCAAAGTAAAACTAGAACTTTTCTTTTCAGAGGGAGATTTAAAAAGCTAAAACATCAAAAATCACGTTATGATTCCCAATAAATTACTGAAACTGTAATGCTTTCGAAAATTGAGAATTTAGATTAATGTACATATTTGACTTTGGCCATTATCCATATAAATAAGTGCTTAAATATTTTGAGATCTTTAAAATTATTTACTAGTGGAAATTTTTCACTCCAGTTGTGTGTACAGAAAAAGGAGTAAACGAATTTTGCGTTGAGTAACGTTGGTTCTCCATGTTATTAAAATTGAACAAAGTACGATTGTTACTATTCCAAGCCATTATACAGTAAGAATTGAATGCCACTTTGGGGAAGTTGTTGTACTTTTAGTATAAATTTACTTAAAAACATGTCATTTATTTATTATTTAACATTAAAAGTGGTAACATAAAATATTTTTGTATTCTCATAAAGGTAATAACTTTTTAGAACACTAATAACACTAATCTTTAATTATTTATAGAATTCCAATATCACTTGAAATAAAAATAATAAAGCGGAAGTATTTCAAAATACATTTATTGTATTACAAAGGAATGCAATAGACAAGTAATGTTATTAAGTTGTAAAGAAGTAACATAGCAGCAATAAAATTCTATTGATTTTGAAATTTTCGTAAAAATATTGCAATAATTATCTTTTATGAAGTTTGAGCGTGTTGTTATGAAATGCTTTAATCTCAATGGTATTTCAACTTGAATGGATCGAGGATAAGATTTCGCTCTGTTTCCGGGTAGTACGTAAATAGTTTGAAATTCTAACAGATGGCGTACCAAGATAAGGACCTGTCCTTCTTGGATTGATGCTTCAAAATTTGTAGATTTCAATTCATTGCAGTTTAACGTTTATTTTAAAATTCTTCCTACATCTGCAAAACCTATACGTATTAATTGTATTATTATACCATTCATAAAGGTGAGTGAGTTGATTAGAATAAAGATGCAACAGGGCAGTAGATTGGGAAAAGGTTAGGTACCTGCAAAATGACGGAAATCATTGCCTAATTTACATAATTTCTATTGATTTAAACCACTTTTTATATCTCCTGTTCTTGTCCAAAATACTTTTTAGTTTTAGTTGTTCAAACATTTCAGTTCCTCTTTTTTAAAACTGTTTGTAATGAAATGGATTTTGCCACCGAGGATGTAATACAGTTGACGATGAAAAATATAAAACAGTTGTTTTATGTAACCAGTTTGTTTTCCAAACAAATCAAAAGTATTTTTTAAAAATTAGAAAGCAGTTTACATATGTATAGAACATTAGAATTATTTTTAATAGATGATTTTTTGTGAAAATTTTGGTATTTTAATGAAAAATTATATTCTTGTCCATATTAGTGTGCTATATATCTCCTGAAAGGTAAAAAATGTAGATTTAAGAAATCTTATGTAATGTAATTCCATTTCCGATCTGCATTTTTCTTTTGCTGGTTTAACGAGTTTTGAACTATGTCAAGGTGAGAGTAGAAAAGAAAGACCTGCATCCAACCAAATGTTTGGCTTCCTCATTTCGGTTGCCACACTCATTTAAGGAACCAGATAAAAGAAGAATTCAAAAAGTGTATGTTTAGGATTTATGTTTTTAATACCTATGTAAAATTTCTATAGTTATCCATCCAAGTAACTGATACCGAAAAGCATCGCCCTACCCGTTCGTCCGTGGTGGGAAAACGATCCAGTTTTGTATCTCGCCATGATGTCAGATAATGAATAAGTGTATTATATTATAATATGACGTGTTTTTTATCTTGAAAATGAAAAAGATTGTGGACTTTTCGTTTGGAATCCCCAAACTCTCTTCAACTGTTTTTGCTACAAATCCGTTATTCCTCAATCCAATTTCAATATCTACATAAGAAATCTGTCGGCACCCAGAAAATAATGCAAAACTAGACAGATGGAACAGCAATATGTTTTTATATATAACGTTGAAATAATCTGGATTCGTCTTAGAATTTAACTACAATTAAAATCTCTATTCTTTTTCTTCTCTTTTTTTGTGCCGCATTTAAAAGATCTTGTCAAAATATTTTTTTATAAACTAAACATTCTGAATTCCCATCTCGTTTAACACTTGTACTCGTAATGTGCCCTATTCAAGTAATTATGCCTTTAACGTCCTAACGAAATTATTATTATTATTATTTTTTTTTTTTTTTTTTGCTGAAAAATATGTGTATTCTCTCAAATTAGGTACTATCTGCTTAACAAGTGCACATATATACCTAGATAGCATGCATACTTGCAACAAGCTCGATTATTTCTGGATAATATCTTGTCATAACAAATTGGATGCGACAAACTCCTGCAAGTTTGATGGGACATAAATCGACCACTTCTTTGCAACGCTATTTTGCTGCAAAACTGTGGCAACCTTGAATTCTTAGACTTGCTACAGTCTTTTTTCAAACTTGCAGACTTGTCATGCTGATCTTGCTACAAGTTTGCAGGTTTGCAAACTAAATGTGCGTAAATATCCAAATTATTTCACTTGAAATATCTCTTTAATTCATCTATTTTCTCAGCTCCGAATAGAAAGGAGTGCTTAAATTCTTTCAAAAAGTCTCCCAAACCTAACTCTCGAATAAATGCTCCTTTTCTGTCCCAAGAAAAATGGTTCATTTTTCTAATGATCTTAGTTTCTGTCTGATTGTTAATAACCCTAAACTGCTCTCTCTTGTGAAAGAATTAGTCTCATCTCTCGCTGTGGGAACAAATTTGTAATAGAAAAGTGTTTCCTGTATCATTAATTGTTCTGCTCTTGTCGGAGAAAGATATCTTTTCTTAGTTTTTAAATAAAGCCAAGTTCCACCACGGACTTAGCAGTTATCTTAATGGCACGTCTGAAAGTTTCTTAGGGTCATTCATTGACCAGTAAGAACGGGCAATTAAAAATAATAGGGGCTAAATTTAAATTGTAGCCGGTGGATTAATTTCACCGAGTTACATATATGTATATATATATATATATATATATATATATATATATATATATATATATATATATATATATATGCGTGTGTGTGTGTGTCTAATGATATTTTAACCCAAAGCTAAATAACTTAATTATAAATTGTATTGTATAAAAAAATTCTAGTGATTCTATGCCTAAAATGACAACATTTGGCGAAATATCTTTATTTCTGTACTGATAGTGGTAACTTTTTCCAACTTCGTATTCATCAAAATGAATTCCTGCTTAGCTCAACTATTATTATATAATACTTTACGTAACTTGATTTCGATCTCCCACGTTCCCTAAGAGACTCATTCTTAACATTCTCATTGGACTAGCGCCCCACACCACTAAAAAACCAAATGTTACACGTTTCAGCAACAAGAGTGCCAAAGAGGATTTGTTTCCATAAACTCTTTATTTTTAATTTGAAAATTTAGATTTTTTTTCTTCCTCATGGATGTGGTGAGTTACAAATCAAAGGAGAAGACAAAAGTTTTTGTGCTAATCTTGTATCTATAGTAATGATGCAATCCTCTTTCTTCTAATATCTGTTGGAATGATTTCATTAGTTTCGAGTTCTGCAGAGTCCTTTGAAATGAATCTGTGTACTATAAATTTCCTGTTTAAGTGACCAATAGAATGGGTCCGACCTCTTTAGCCATCATCTCTTTTAGACCTTGTTTAACTGACAGTTTTTGGAACGGCGTATAACAAAGGTCCTTCCTACTCGTCCCTTATTTCTTTCATATCCAGAACTTTTGGCTGAACCAAAGAAGATTCTCGTTGATTTCTTTAACTTTTTTCTATTTTGAAAATTCTCACTTAAATTTTCAATTGCAGGAAAATTGTTTAAAAGTAAAAGTTGAATAAATATATCGTGTTTTCCAATTCCATTAATTTCAAGCACTATTCAAGCTATATGATAGATGTCTATCATTTCTCGTAACAGAAGATGATCATTATTAAAATAACGCCAATTAAAAATTTCGATAATCAGTTTGTGATAATTATGTAGAAAGTTATTGAGTCAAGTTCTAAAATCTATTCTAAAAAGTTATTTATTACGTCCCATTTAATTGGAGCAGAACATTTTTATATTGTTTACAATGTCACCCAACGAGAGACCAACCGATCCAAATAATAGAAATTCCATATTTTTTTGTTTAGTTGGATGTACTTTTTCGATCATAGAATCTTACCTGAAAGTGAAATTTAAACATGATAACGTAGTTTTGATAGAAAAAGTCCCGTGAAATAACTCTAAACTCCTCAGGCAACTGTGATGAATAATAAACAGGGCTTCTTTTTAAAGTTCAACTCCAATTTATCCTTTGAAAAGACTTAGTCACAAGATATCTCCCTTCAAGTGCACGAGGTTCCGTAATAAGACCCAACCTGATCTTCTTTCACTTTATCAGTCTCTATGCATGGATAGGATTTCCAAGCTTTTCTTAGGAATCCAAGTTGGATAATATTGTCGTTTCATCCTGTATCATTTTATCAGGTGTCTTTTTGTTTGTAAAGTAACAGTTGTGTCCTTAAGAGGTCAAAACAACTTTGACAAATTTTGAAATTTTATAGGGATGGAGAAACTTATTCTGTTTAACACGCATCATCATCTGTATTAACATTTTCAATTTCTGGCAATTATTATCGAGTGATAAAATGAAATTTTAAGCTTTAATTAAAGCTTAAAATGTATCTCAAAATAATATTTTTTAATTAATAAAGCTTATCTTTAAGGATAAAGTGGATATTTTTTTCCTGATTCTTTTGAAATATTGATACGTTTTTCGTTAGGAGAACGATGCTGTGAATTCCGTTGTTGGCATGGGTGTTAGACCCAGTATAATCAACACTTCTGTAGCCAAATCATATGAATTATTTATGGCAATAACCCGTGTGTACAGTGATAGTGCGATAACATTCTTTCATTAAAAAAAAAAATGCCGGAAGTGAATTAAATGCGATTTGTGTTCGATTACGTACGATAGACTGAATAAATTAAAACGTTTTATTTTGTACGACAATGTAAATAATATATAGCTCATTCGTTTTCGGATTATTCATTTAGTATCTGAACAGAATTTTCTATTTACATCACATCAAGTACTTGAAGAGGACAAGGAACTGACTGACTTTGACCAAAATAGCAACCCAGAAAACGACAAATACACAGGAAATTTGTTCGTTTCAGTTTTTCATAGTTTTAAATTAATATGTTTTTATCATAATTCAGGTACTGGAACATCGGTCAGCAATATCTCAATATAAAAAATATCATTTGAAAAGGAATATTAATCTGACATAGTACCTATCGAGCTAAACATATTTTCGATTGAGCATCATATAAAAAAGTTCTACTGTTTAGAGTACGTCATTCCCTAAGTCATTAAGAAGGTTCGAACTTTAGAAATTTTTTTTAGTTTTATTAATCGAAGCAGTATATTTTTATAGCAAATAGAAGTAAAAATCCACTTTCTCGAAAAAAATTCAACTTTTAAAATTAATAAATTAGAAACAATTTTTTTGTACAAAACAGAAACTAATTACCTTTTTTGATTCTGTGAACGCCAATTATATTAAGAAAAAAAAACATATTTTACTTTATAATACGATAATGTCTAAATCTGGCTTAAAAAATAATTTCTTAAATGCATTTTCTTATAATATTCTCTAAACCGAAATTTTTAAAGGTATATTCGACATTTTAAACTAAAAATGAATAATTGTGAGCCTATATATCACACCTGGTAAAATAACGCATATTTATAATTTTTTACACATGTTCGGAAATTATTTAATGCTTCCTTCATGAAAAAATATATATTTGAAACATTAAATACTTTGTCCCACGATGTGTAACCTGTACATCGTTTCAATTTCGCTACTTGTAATTCACTTGCCAAATGCTCGCTTTTCATGCTGGTTAATTCACATTGGGGACGAGTTAAAAAAATTGTCAATTCCATTTTTTGTTTAGGATAGAAATATATGTTTTATACATATAAGAATATACATTAAGTAAAATTATATATTTGGAAGTGAACCAAAAACCGTTATTTTTGGCGGAACTGTATTTACAGGTAGTACGCTGAAACAATACCAGAAGTTGATGTCCCACGTTTACTCCAATTGGTGCGTTGATAATTTCGTTTATTGGGACTCGCTAAAGAAATTAATATTCGAAAATAATATCTTTCCGAAACATTTTACTTGATCGAAATGAGTGGAACTCTCATAAATTTGTGTCGAAATTCGATATCCTGACTGAAAATTTCAGTTCCTAGAAGATTTTCGAAATTTCACGATCTGAAACATAGTGTCAATTTATTGTTTTTAAAATTAGTAGATCCTCACAGAATTAATTTTAGGCTGAAAATTATATATAACATGTAGTGCAGTATAAGATTATCAGAGTGCTGTTTAGCAACAACTGCTGCTACTAATATCCATTCCTGCGATGGGATTTGAACCCATCAAGGGTACAGATAGCTTTCCTTTTTTGTCTGATATTACATCTTTGGCATGAAATCCATCAAATTAAAACAGATTCTACAGTCAGAAATATAATTCGAATCCCAACATCAAAAATGAATGTGAAAAAAAAAATCATTGCCTAAAACAAATACAGTTTGGATGTCATTGCCATTTAATAAATATTTTTGAATTTTGAACTTGTTCGGATAAAGTAATCTCTATACATCTTGAATGAGATGACAAGTAATAGGTTCATTTTTCAAAATTGTGGGTTTCAATGAAATGTCTCGTCGCTTTGTCATTACGGACATTATTAAATAATGGCTTAGTCTATCGCATTTCGATCATCTTCTGCCCGTAAAATGTCTACAATTTGACGCTTTCTTGTAAATAGTTTAAAAATATTTGTTGACAAAGAATTAAAATAAAATAATTTTATTTCACTTAACTGTGATTGAACCAGTGCACGGCCGAACAGGTCGAAAGTTGTCTTCCGGTTTGGATCAAACATCTTGTAGAATCGGGTCAATCTTTCTTGATGCAAACAAATGACCGTAATGTTCCAAATCAAAGCCGAGCCAGAAAATTTAATAAGGTAGGTATAAAAAAGGGTCATTGAATTGAAATTGAAATATTTTTGAAAGGTTTATCAGACAGAATCGAATTTGCTAAAGTTTGTTAGAATCAGTTAATATTTTAAGTGACATAATTGTGCATATTTCATATCAATTACTAGTGTTATAGAAAATTCCCCCTTCTTTCAAAAAAAAAAAAAAAAATTTTAAGTAAAACTTAATACGAAGAAACATACAGTTAAAAATGGGGGGTTGAAGTTGATTAAATAGTAAGTAATGAAAGCAAGTAATAAAAAATTGCAAACAATGGAATCCTTATTATGTATGCCTGTCACATACATTAGAAAGTGTACTCATACGGATGCTTTTTTTCTTATTTAGAATCAGTATCAA
>CM063503.1:124675420-124855420 GCA_032207245.1 Pardosa pseudoannulata | reverse complement strand
ATTATAACTTTGGCTCAGCACAGTTTCAAAGGAATGACTTTCCTGCCTCATTTCTCACCGGATATTGAAGGCAAATTTTTTCTTTATTATTTCAGCTCTTCTTCGTCATTATTTTCGTGAAATTCGCCCTCGAGGGACGCGTGCATGTTCCAAGTTCTTTTTTATTGGTCTTAAATTATAATCATTTTTATACAAGGTCTGTTCCATATGTAACGAGAAAAAAATTCCTCGAATTAAATAATTGTAGAAAATTTCTATTGTTGAAAGTATGTTATGAATAGAAGTTGTTGACTGTGGTTGTGCGTCTTTGGACATTTTGGAATGGGTTCTTCCATGTCCGAGCGTGGTGGCGGATGGTGTTTTCGACATTCCTCAATCTTTTCTCCTAACCGTAGTGTGGATATTTTGAAGGTTTCGTTACTACTTTTACTGAGTTAAAGCGAAGTTTATTGTTAGCAAAACAGTAGACCGTAGCGCTCCAAACCAAACCAAATCCAAAGTTTATTGCTCAATGGATCACTCCCTTTGAATTAGGTGTAGCTTCCGAATACGTCACTAACATTCCAATAAACATTTCGGAGTCACCCATTTTCCTTGCTTATTTGCACAGAAAATAAATGTTCTCTATATTTTGGTACATACCTTATATTTTGTATCACATAAATAGAGTTTCCAAAAAGTCAGTTTATTGTATAGAGCTTTTTTTCGAAAAATTGTGACTGTGTGAAAACTCACTTATAATATATATTTATTTCCCGTGGAAATTGACATAAAATAATTATTAGCTTATACAGTATTTTGTTGTACGAAATATCCATTTATACAAAGGGATTGTTGTAAATTAAGGGAATTGACGACAGTGATTTCAAACGAGTAAAACTGACTAAAATTACCGAACGTTTTACAATCGATACGAATAGGACGGTATCAGTTACATGCATCTCGCTCGAACTTTCGATTTCACACCTTTACTTTGCATTTAAAAAAAATGATATTTTTTGTGTAGTTTGCGTTTATTATCATTTAGTTTTGATTTTGAAGTCCGCATTGGCAGCATTTTATCAGACGTTTTTAATCAAGAACAAGGTGTACCTCAGGGCAGCGTTTTAAGCGTAATTTTATTTATAATTTCCATTAATAATATTTTAAATCAATTCACTGTTCCTGTTAAAGGAAGTCTTTACGTTGATGACCTACACATATCCTGCACAGATTCTGACATGGCCGTTATTGAAAGGAAGCTCCAAATTGTAGTCAGAAACGTAATAAAGTGGGCGGACTACAATGGCTTTAGTTTTACACCTGAAAAAACAAAGTGTATCCACTTTTGTAGGAAACGGGGTATCCATCCTGAATTAAGATTCGGGTTCATAACTTGACTATTCTTACAGCAAGTGAAATAAAGTATCATGGGATTATTTTTGACAGGAAGCTAACTTTTCTTCCCCACGTTCTTAACCTGCGAGGGCATTGAATATCATGAAAATCCTGTCAAACACTTCTTGGGGAGCGGCAAGTACAAGCTTATTAAGAATTTACAGAGTGGTTGTCGGCTCCAAATTAGATTATGGGTCTGCCTGCAAAACTACACTAAAGAAGCTTGATATTGTCCGTCATCTAGCCCTCCGCCTCGTGACGGGCGGTTTTAGGACTTTCCTAGTTCAAATTTTATATGCCAACTGTGACGAAGAACCTTTTGATTTTATACCGCCATTACTATTTTAGAATAACCTTCCATGCTAATCATCCGTTTCATAATCACTTCATTTCTCACCCTTCTGTATAGATCTCTCCCATCTTGCATTCCTCCTTTTCAAAGACACATTTGGCTGATTTTAGTCTCATTCATTTAAGCTGCTGAATATACAAACCCACCCTGGGCGATTTTACTCTCTTTTAACCTTTTACTAACAATGACACTGCTGATATTATTTTCAAATTATTGTATTTAGGGTGTTCATTAGATACTATAATGGAATTTATTATGGTACTAATTTTCTCTCAATTACTTTCTATTATGAAAAGAATTTAACAAAATTTTTAATTTCGTTAGTTGTGCACTCTAACTGTAATAACCAAACTAGCAATATCTAGAGGTTGTGAAAAATGGTCGCCAAATTAAACAAAAACCGCAAAAGAAAACCCAAATAAGATTTCGGAATGTTTCAGCAGGATCATTTATTTTGGAAATGTTTAATCTTAGTGTTGTGATCTCCTGATTTAAAGTTTTTGGTATGTTCAAAAATTATTATTTAACCAACTGTGTACATAAATCTAGCTTAATTTGATGTAGGAGTGAATTCTATAGATGCATTTATCTTAAGAGGCATTTTCTTTATGGGAAAATAAGCTATTTTTATTCCTAAGTAATAATATACAAATATTTATTGCAGTTTATTTTTCAAAAACATTTACAAGTTCCTGGAAGAAAAATTAGTTTCATATAAACAATACAAACGAAATTTCTTTTTAATGCATATATATAATATAATATATAATATATATGACATATATTTTCTTTATCTATTTATAACTGCCGAACGATGGCCGATTGGTTAGGGTGCTGGCCTTCGGATCCGGAGTTCGTGGGTTTGAATCCCACTGTGGCATGGATGTTCGTAGCCGTTCGGAATCGGCTTTAAGCAGTAGGTCAAGGTCTCATTAACCCTCGTGTTGCAAAAAGTAGACCGTAGCGCTCCAAACCAAACCAAATTATTTATAACAATTTTTCTCGTGTATAAATACATACATATACAGCTTATATTAAATATAAAAAAATAAAGAGTTTTATAATAAAAAAAAACATCTATTCAACAGGGGACATTAATTTTGAAATCACTTACTGTAAGTTTTAATTAAATGAGAAAATTTGAATGCTCCAATCTGTCATAAAAATTTCTAGAAGTATATATTTTATTCTCTTATTTCCAAAGCGTCCTTATGCCGTTTTTATCTAAATGTTGCCATTATTCTAAATTTTAAAAGAAATTTTAATGCGATCTAGATTAGAAGATGGTATTTTCAGATAAATTAGGATGTCATTGAAATTAGTAGGCGTAATGATGTAGCCTTTTGTAAGCATATTTTATTTTCATATTAATTCTAGCGTATTAAATTTTGATTAATTGATGCCATTAAAACGGGATTCACTTTTTCCTATTTAATCAGAGACAATTTATGTTTTTGTAGCTATTAAATATTATCATGGAAAAATATAGAATTCGAAAAATGTTACTATTAATAAGAATTGTATGGGATAATGGGTAGTTTGGTTTGGCACGCTTTTGAAAATGTCAGGTAATTGGTCAACTTACTGAATGTGTTATACGAAAAACTCTGTACCAATTATAGAATTTTGTTCTAAAAATATTTTTTTTTGCATAAACTTCCAGTAAAACACAATGGAATTAATTCGAAAATTTTAAAAGAATGTCCCAATTTATATTTGGATACTTTAGTATCTTCTATTTGATTAATAGCATTATTTATGGTAGTATTAAATGAAATGTGCTCTTCATTCCTTGGTTTTCTATTTAAATGTCCTATATACACCGATTTTTGAAGTATTCTTCTGTTAGTTTGGTAAATATTTCATATTTAGCTTCTACGTAATTCTTTTAAGCATTCAGGTAAGATAAATATATATTTTCAAAATATTAAAATTAATATTTTCGAAACGATGTTGTAACTTGAAAGAGCAACAGCGTTTTTGTAATTTGATTACTGCAAAGATAATTCAGATGCACTCATCAGTATTAGAGCTATAAGTAGTTAAAATTATTGGCTATTTACGAATAAAATTTAAAATCTTTTTCTATTATGTGGACAAATTTAAATATGTTTCGTCAACATAATTACTTTTTATTAAACGTTTCTAGTTCAGATTATTAATTATAACAAAACTTTTAATTTGGTTCATTTCCAGATATAGTGATTCAATAGAAATTGAAAACAAACTAAAGGCAAACCCTTTTTTTAATTGTGCATTTTGTTTAGAATTTATGTAGTTAGTTTTTCTACACGTAAACGATTATCCAACTTTATCGACAATATTGGATATTATTGAAAAGAAATCTCCAGGTGGTGTGAAATATTTTGTGCTAAGAGGCGCATCGTTTTTCCCATTGGAATGTCACGTCATCGAATGAAGTATTATTTTTACTATCTGCTCCAGGCTCTGGGTGTTGACTTTGGAGGTACTTCCTGATTTGTCGGTTCATTAAAAAGTGCTCACGTGTGTGCTTCTTACTTCATTGCACTAAACCCCATATAATATTGACGAGAATTAACTCAAAATAAGAAAAGTAGACACGGACTTCAATTTCAAATACCATCAAATGAAAAATATATATATATATATATATATATATATATATATATATATATATATATATATATATATATATATATATATATAGTGTGTGTGTGTATTCGAAATTTCGAAACATTGAACTTAATCGCGAAAACAGGAAGATACCGATATTGAGAATAATATATATTTGATAAACTCTATCATATGTTAAAATGGATTCCGTTTCTAAAAATTTTTCTACCTAAAATAGTAAGATTTTGGAAGTTTTCTTTTTTTTTTTAGCACTTGTGAAGCTACATATTTTTTGTTTTTAACTGAAAAAAATCTCCATGAAGGTTAAGGTTAATTAAGCCATTAATGGCATAATGAAGCCATTAATGCCTTTTTAGATAGCGCTAAAAAATTACTTGTGGAATTTTGTTTCTTTAGAACGAGTTGAAAGTATAGGTAGAGGGCTGTCTTATGAATAATCTACAAAATTTTCAAGTGTGATTTATAAATTTTCCATTTCGAACAGAGCACGTCAATTTACTTTTCGGCAGGTTGATAGACTGAAAGCATGATAAATGGCTTTATAAAACTTCCCTTTCGTTAAACCAAATAAATCTTTTTTTTTCTTTTTCATAATATAATGTTTGAAACGACAGCTGATGTGCAAAGTTGTTTCAACTTCATATATTTTATTCTCTCAAGTCCATAATAACTTATATTAAGATAGTAAGTAATCGGCAGAAATGACTCGGATGTTAAAATATATTACAGTATCGTACACCCCTTAATTTCATCGTCATTTATTGACTTGAGCCCAAATAAAATTGTTTCAGAAACAGTAAAGAATTTACACAAATCAAAGGAAACTGATTGGAGTTTTCGCGATATCGTGACCAAACATGCCAAAAAATAGCCACTTTTTATTCAAAGTTTTTATTGAATTCATTTAAATTTTTGTAATGAAGGAAACCGAATTTTAACTGGCAAATAACTCAGCAATTGTAAGCAAATAGTATATATAAGAAGATCCCTCTTTTATAAATGTTCACCACAGGAAAGACAAGTAACCCAGTTGTGTGCACGTATTTATTTTAGGATAGTCATGTGTATTTTTAATTTCATGTTTCAGAGAAGCGTTGAAGCGATGCCCGGCAGCATCCCGGCGGCCGTGGATGATCCGGTCGCCGGAGCTTCGGTCCCGGACTCCGAGTACATTCCTACCCGGACTGTCGGCAAGACACCGCGACTGCCACCTCACAACCCCTTGCAGTTCGTCAAGGTCCAGTCGCCGCTTTACATCAAGGTAAGTCAAACTAATTGAAATGAAATGTCAAATAGTCTATATTATCCTCAAAATGTTGGGTGCCTCTTCCCTCCCCACTTCTGCTCAATAATGCTCCAGTAAAATGTACATAGAAATAAAAACCAGAAAGCTTACTATATCTGGCGTTAGTTTTCAAGTCCTATTTGGAACCAATAATTCTGCTGAAACCAACTCTGTTTAGATACAAATCGAGGACTGCTCAATTTCACTTCGAAAATAAGATTATTACACCTAAAATATCTATCTAAAATGTTCCCTCTCAGTCTTTCGTATCTATTTTTTCAATCTTATTTAAAGGCTTGTTCGCTGCTAAAATACTTTTAAACTTTGTAATAAATGCTCATTTTAATGCTCATCAATAATGGTTCCAATTCTTTTTTGACTGTTAATAAAGCTGACTAATATGTTGGTCTTGAATTCCGCTCACTGTGGAGCGAGATTTGTTATTGGAGTGTACCTTTGTCATCATTCAGTGCTCTGTTCTTGTCTGGTAACCAAGTTCATTCGTTAGTCTTAAATAAAAGTTTAAAGTTCCACGTTGGACTTGCTTCTTATTAAAGGACTGCAAATAACTCTGGAAGTTACTTAGGTATGTCCATTAAAAGGAATAGGGGCTAATTAATGTGTAGCAGCTTGTAAAATTCGCACGTTACTTAAGACGTTCTATTTCTATGGTCTGAATTTTATTCATATGTCTCTAACATAATATCCCCGTTTCAAAAGTTTTATTTTCTGCCAACTTGAATGTGCAGCTCAATCAGTTTTTACAGAAGAGAGATTTATTTGTGGAAGCAACATGAATTTCTTCCACTAATAATTGTTAGAAATTCGGGAGTTTTGACACTCTCCTACAAGTACAAATCAGTCCTTTGCATCTCACAGAAATCAATTCCGGACAATAAGAAATATTATTAATATAACATTTATATTTCTTTATAATTGTACTTTATTTTTTTGTGTTAAAATAGTAATTGAAATATTTCACGTGGTTAAGGTTGGATATTTTGATTTTTTCCTTTTTATTATGGGGTAGGGACACACATAAATAAATCCGAGACTTACTCGGGAATCGAACCCAAAACAACACAATCTGGGTGGCTTGAACATTCTAGATTAACTTTATTTATAAGTGTAGAATATCCACTCATTTAGAAGGGGGAAAAAAAGGAATCACTACTAAAATTTAGATTCAAATATGTATTTTTTCCGTTTAAGAACTTTTAATTTGTTGGTCCCTCGATAGCAGTTATGTATTTATACAAGGGGTATCGTAATGTTTAGATTATTGCTTAAAAATAACCAATATGAAATTTTTCTTTGTAATTCTTAAGACCATGTGCTGAGTTGTACGTTTCTCAAAATAGTCATTATGTAAGTGGAAGGGAACCGGAGTTGAATGTTCGTAGCCGTTCTTTGATCTCGTGTAGCAAAACAGTAGCGCTCCAAACCAATCCAGACCTCAATTGTATCTTTATACTGCGAGTTACGAAACCGAACAAATCAACATTAAGAGCTAGTTTATGCCATTATGATCGATTGGAATTTTCTAAAGTCATTTGTAACTTTACGATACCCATATATATACATACATCCACACGATGTGATAACGTCTTGAAAAGTTGGATAATAAACGGATAAAATGGATAATCTTCCGTACTAAGTATTGCTTAGCTTCAAAAAGCTCACGGAATTTCAGAAGTAAAAGGTTAAGTTAGAATCTTTAGAAGTTTAAGCAATTTAGTAGTGAATAAATGTTTGATTATGCGGAATTAGTAAGCTGGTGATTATGACTTGACAGATTTCAAGTTGGTCAGAATGATATCGAAAAGATTTAGTAAATGCCCTACATTATCATGTTTCGTTTGAACCATTCAATTTACTTTGAAATTCAAACCTGATCCCAATCGAGAAAAGGAAAGCATTTTAAAGAGATGTAGAATCTTTATTTAAACTAAAAAGAATTGAGATTATAACACCTAATGTTGATCTTGGATAATTTAGCTTATGAGCACTTTATAAGAATCCATGAAATATAAGAATTTTTAAAATATTTTTTAACCCCTTGACCGCTATTTGGATCAAATACATTTGTGCGCGTGGGTGTAAATCGAAAAATGTAGAAAGTTTTTTTGTAAAAAATATTTGAGTAATTTTTTGTGAGGTGGAATAATTGATTAAATAATATTTGGTTTAGGCTGAGCAGCAAATCCAACTTACCAAAGAAGTGAAAATATCCAGAGAAGCTTTGAAAGAAGGAGAAGAAGAATGGCAGTCGGTAAGTTCAATTTTCAACTCTCCTATTACCGCCACCACGCGTACAGTCATCACAAACGTAATTAGATTCAATTAAAATTCCCACATCGGGAAATTCTCGTATTGCGCCACAGATACGTTGAGTTTCGAGCGGCATTATAATAATCTCAATAAGTGCACAATTTCAAATCAAATTGTGAATCTAAACCATTTTCAAATCAATTACAAACACAAAATTTCATCCAAATCAGTCTAGCCGTTCAGGAGTAGTTCTATTACAAACATGTGGACAGAAGAATTTTATATATAAAGATATACACACGCACACAAATTGTGCATAATGCAGTACCAGAGTTATCATTTGCATGCTCTCTTCAAAACTCTTTTCTCAATGAAATGGTGTTGTCTGATTGTACCTGGATCAAGTTATTTAGTACCGTAGCGTTAATGTTCGTTATATTGACTTTTCGTTACATAGATATTACGTTCTAAATTGAAAATACAGTTATTCTTTTCCATACCAAGAACTAATAAACAGTAAACAATTAAAGTTATTCACTGCAAATAGATTTCCATTTTTGTTTAAAAGCATTGTTCCAACTGCATATGAATACGTCAAAATCTTTGACCGTTACATTGAGATTTTTCATGATATAGAGTGTGAACTGCAGTAAAAAATGAAAGCACACATCTAGGGGTTATAATAGTCTTAACTAGAAAATTTCATCATATTACGGTGAATCATTTTTGAATGTTGCCCCACAGTTAATATATAGTTATTATACATATTGCCACATTTCAAACGAAATCTACCGAGCTCCATGGCACAATGGTTAAAGTCGTGGGCTACGAACCGAAAGGTCTCCGGTTCGATCCTGAGTCAGGACAAATTTATTTCCGTAATTTTATGTTCGATTTGTTAAGTAGTCAAGAAGACTTCTAAATTATGCAAATTTTCTGTTCCATTAAAATACATCTAGAATGTTCTGTTACCATATAAAAGCCTCTGTTAAAACTGCGAGCGGCAGTTGTTGTTTGAGTACGAGCTAGGTAGCTTGGCATTTAATAAACGGTGTTAATTCTTCATTGTGTGCCACCAATACTTGCATCCACGTGACATTTGGTGGAGGCAATCAGTCTGGAAGAAACTAAGTGACCTGCCCCCGGAGTCGGAATTTAAGCCTTGTTACTCCAACCCTGATTAGGGAGCCAAGGAAGCCGACTATATATAAAGGCAAGCTCGGACAGGACCCAACATAGTGGTTGAGGGAATTCAAAATTCAGTCAATGGGAGGATACTCTGAGTTTAGAAAATGTGTATTTCTTCCTAGACGGAACGGCGAAGAAATGGTTTGAGAATAATGAGGACATGTTGCTATTATGGAAGAAATTGGAAGATGAATTAAAAAATACTTTCGGCAATGAGGAGTTGTATATAAGGCAAGCCAATGAGAGACTCAAAAGTCATGCGCAGAAATTTGGTGAATCTACCCAATCGTACATTCAGGAGGTTTTAAAACTTTGCCAACAAGCAGACCCTAGCATGTTAGAGGACAACAATATATCTCACCTTATGAAAGGGGTAGCCGAGGATTATTAACAAAAGAAATTAAGATGGTAGCCAGTTTTATTAAATGGTGCCAGCATATTGAAGAAATTAATCAGAAACGGATTAGGCATCTGTTCGGTACTTGTGCCCGATAGCCTTGGCGAATGGAATGCGAGCCCACTTCACTTTGTTGTGACTTTTTCGAAGTGGACAGACGCCGAACGAGGCGCACCGCAAAGAGAGACATAAAGTTTTATACAGTCCACCGCTTGTAAAATCTTTCGCTAACTCCGCATATTTTGGTCCTAGCTTACGAGTTCTCTATGGATTAGAGTGAAAAATTTCGCTATGCTATTTTGAATTAAATTAGGAATTCTGCTAAAAACGAAAGTGAAATGGCGGACGCCAACATCACTACGCTCAATCGCAAACGTGGGAATATCAAGAGGCAGTTAACGAAACTTGTCAATACATTAGCAGAAAATGTGGCTAATTTGGAAGCTCAATTAGATCTGGTGATAAAACTGCAAGAAAAATTTGAGGACTTAAAAGACGAATTCTACAAAACCGTGAGTGAAGAAAAATTCGCAGAAACAGAAGTAACGCTTGATGAACTAGATGACGAAATACAGAGAATAGAGGTAAGGAGAATTCCTAAACCTACCCAGCCGAAGCCATGCGGTAAAGAGAATAGAGGTAAGTTTGAAAATCTCTATTAATAAAAATAAATATTGTGAGACTGCTTCTAATTCGCCTAATCAAAACTCTGACTGTTCTTCTAATTCGCAAAAGAATGAACAACCCAAAAAGACTTTGGTAAAGTTACCTGAAATCCCGCTACCTGTTTTTAGTGGAAAATTTGAAGAGTGGAATCTTTTTAAGAATCAATTCAAGTCTATAATTGATGAAAACACAGAACTCTCGGAAAATGAAAAGCTCTTCTATTTACGTGGTTCCTTAAAGGGAGATGCAAAATCTGTAGAAACATCGGACGGTAATTATACTTCCCTTTTTAAGGCGTTAGAACAAAGATATGAAAATCTTAGAATTATTGTTGATTCTCATGTAAAAAATATTCTTAACCTTCAACCAATGAAGCACGAATCCGCAACAGATCTTCGAAATTTAATTGACGCTATTAAGAAAAATCTCAGATCATTAAAAATATTGGAATTCGAACGAGACAAACTTTCAAATCTTATGCTTTTAAATATTATTCTTGAAAAAATAGATCGCGAAACTCGTAAACAATACGAGCCTACACTAAAAGATAATAAAGTATCAGATCTTGACACATTTTTGGAATTTTTAGAACGGAGATATCAAATACTAAATAGTATTAATACTAACATTTCTCAGAGGTCTCATTCTGATCGTTCAAAATCTCTTTTTGTTAAATCTAATAAAAATGCATCTAAACTATGTGTAGCTTGTAAAACCGAAACTCGTGCTTTATTTCATTGTGATAAATTTAAAGAAATGAAACTGTCTGAGAGATTAGAATTAGTTAAAAAACATCGTCTTTGTTTAATTGTTTGAGTGATATTCATTTATTGGCTAATTGTAATTCAAATGAGTTCTTGTTTCGTTTGTAAAAAGAAATTGGATAATCATACTTTATTGCATAGATATGTTACGGCTCGGAATTCTGTAGTCGCTGCCGAATCGAATAGCTCGCTGGTGCCGCAACAAAATGTAAACAACTCAGAGCCTACTGATTCGCAGGGGGTAGAAAATGCGCAAGTCACGTTTTTTACGAATAGTAATAGTAAGTGTTCTGATAAATACTGCAATAATTTATGTCAAAAACGGCTCGAATGTTAAGAGGCCTTTAAGAGCAATTCTCGATTGCGCTAGTGAGTCATCCTTCATCACGTCGTACGCTGCAAATGCTTTGAGTTTGAGGAAAGAAAAAATAAACATTCCAGTTAGCGGATTGAACGATTCTCCGTTGAACATAAAATCGAAAGTCTCTGCTCTTCTGTCGAATGAACGGGATCATTCGGACTGGGAAATTTGAGTTATTAATCGTACCAAAAATAGCAGATTTCACACCATCTAAGAAAATTAATGTTTCACATTTAAATATCCCAAGAAATATACAACTCGCGGATCCAACATTTTTTATAACTCAGAAAGTTGATATTCTTTTGGGTGCAGAACTACTTTTTGCATTGTTAAATGCTGATAAAATAAATTTAGGAGATAATTTATTTTTGCAATCAAGCTATTTCGGTTATCTTGTCTCAGGCAGTGTTCATAATTCTGATTTCGATAAAACTGCAAAACACTGTTTTCTGTCAAAGAATTTAGAAGCTCTTGACAAAACACTAACACAATTTTGGGAAATTGAAGAAGTTGAGAATCGGAAAAATTGTACAGATGAGGAATTAAATTATTGTAACGAGCATTTCGGCAAGACGCATTTTAGGAAACCAGATGGTAGGTACGTAGTTGAAATGCCATTCTAGCCTGAACTTTCTGAAAATCTTTTAGAAGATTCTAAACAAATCGCTTCGAAAAGACTAGATCAATTATGGACACGTTTAGAACTCGACCCTGACTTGAAAAAGCTGTAAGCAGAATTTTTACATGAATACGAGCTTTTGAATTATATGGAAGAAATCAAAGAAGACACAGATGTTAGTGCCACACCACGGTGTTTTAAGACCAACCAGCAAAACTACAAAATTGAGGGCGCAAAAACAACAAGTGGTTTTTCGTTGAATGATTTACTATGCAAGGGAGGAGCCCTCTTCTCAATTCTCATAAGATTCAGAAAGCACATTTACGCGTTTACTACAAATGTTTAGGATGATAGAAATAAATCCATCGCAAACAAAACTTCAAAAAATCTTGTGGAAAGATGGTAAGTCGTCCCCAATCAAAGTTTTTCAGTTTCGGACTGTGACGTACGGGACTGTATCGGCTCCTTATTTAGCAACAAAAGTTCTACAACAACTCGCGACAGACGAAAGCATGGACTTTCCTTTATCTTCAAAGATTGTCCTTCAAGACTTTTACATGACTGCCTTTCTGGTGCATCAGATGAACTCGAATTTGAAAAACTACAATTAGAGTTATCGCAGCTCCTTCATCGAGGAGGAATGACTATACATAAATGTAGCTCGAACAAGGTTCCAATCCCTGAACTGCAACAGTTTCCACTAGACAGAAACTCTGATGAAATCGTATCCAAGACTCTAGGGATACTTTGGAACAATGCAAGTGATTGCTTTACCTACCAGGTCAGCATCAAAGCAATTCATAACTATACGAAACGAGATGTGCTCTCACAAATTGCACGTATTTACTACCCACTCGGACCTGTTACTTCCAAGGCAAAAATATTCATGCAGCAATTATGGTTATTTAAATTGGACTGGAATGAGTCACTACTTTCAGATGTTTCCGCCCAATAGCCATCTTTATTAAAACTTTGCCTGATTTGGAAAATCTGCAAATACCTAGATGTTTTCTAACTACTGACATCCAACTGATAGAACTACATGGCTTCGCAGATGCATCTTCAAAAGCTTATGGTGCAGTTATATATGTACACACAGTATCCAGTACCAATAGGTCAAATAGCCAACTTCTTTGTCACGCGTAGCACCGACAAAATTGATGACTATTCCACGACTCGAATTGTCTACATGCCTTCTTCTCGCAAAGCTGATTCACAAAATTTTATCAGCTATTAAATTAGAAATAAACTCTGTAAGACTGTGGTCTGACTCAACCATGGCGTTGACATGGATTGACACTCCTCCAAATCTACTAAAAACATTTGTTGGTAACAGAGTGTCTCAAATTCAATAGTTGACAGAACATTTCAAGTGGCAGCATGTACCATCGCAATATAATCCTGCAGACCTTATATCAAGAGGTTTAGATGTTAAACCCTCACAGCTAGTGAACTATTGTGGAAGGGACCAAACTTTCTAGAACTGAACAAGCTCACTTCTGTGTCTATGCATAAACCCAGTGAAATAAGGGAAAAACTGTACAGTGACGAACTGAAAACGATTTTTTTAGCCAACCCTAACTGTGAAAATAGACATTGATTTTTTTGACAATTTGCTTAATCTAACTAGTAATTTTCATAAACTCATTAGAATTTTAGATTTTTATTTTCAGATTTATTCAAAATTGTAAAACTTCTATTAAGGAAAAGGGTTCTTTCAACCCAGACGAATACTCGAGAGCAGAAAACTGCCTCATAAAACACTTCCAGGTAGGGTATTTTAGGCAAGAAATTTCAGAATTAAAAACGGGAAATTCTGTTGGTCAGTCAAGTAAGTTAAAATTTCTTAATACCTTTCTAGATACACAAGGATTAATTAGAGGTGGCAGACTTTCTCACTCTAATGAGAGCTTTAATCGCAAACATCCTATTATTCTGCCGGCTGGCAATAAGTTAGTTAAAATCCTTTTTTCTTATTATCACAAACGAGATTTACATGTACGACCACAAGCACTGCTAAATACAGTACGTTTAAAATATTGGTCACTCAATGGCGGAAACACCACACGAAGGGTTGTGCATGAGTGTATAGATTGCTTTAAAACAAAACCAGTTGTTGAAAATCATATTATGGGGATCTTCCTTCTGAAAGGGTAAAGCCTAGCTCAGCATTGTTGAATGTAGGATTAGATTTTTGTGGGCCATTTGAAATAAAGTATAAAGCCCAACGAAAAGGTACTTTTCAGAAAGTATAAGTAGCTATATTTGTGTGTATGGCTACTAAAGCTGTTCACTTAGAATTCGTTTCAGATTTGACGTCAGAATCTCTGATCGCTACTTTAAAGAGATTTTTCTCACGCCGCGGAAAAGTTCGATTAATTTCAGTGATAATGCTACAAATTTCACTGGAGCTTCAAGGGAATTGAAACTTTTACATGAACTAGCATTAAAGAGTTAAGACATTTCGAACCTGTTATCCATCGAAGGTATCAGATGGAAATTCTTGCCTCCAAAAGCTTCGAATTTTGGCGGCCTTTGGGCAGGAGTTAAATCCTTTAAAAATCATTTAAAAAGAGCCGTAGGTTCTGCAAAATTAACTTTAGAAGAAATCTTAACAGTAATTATTCAGATCTAGGGCATTCTCAATTCGCGACCTCTTTGTCCCTTATTTACAGATATGGATAATTTCCAAGTATTAACTCCTGGTCATTTCTTGGTAGGAAAACCTATAAATTCGATTCCAGAACCTAACTTTATTGATCAAAAGGACAACATCCTTAATAAATGGCAAAAATCTCAAAAAATTACGCAAACGATATGGAAACGGTGGCAAAACATCTATTTAAGTCACCTACAACAACGCAGTAAATGGTTGTTTGAAACACCAAATATAATTCCTGCCATGTTGGTACTATTGAAGGAAACACAACTTCCAGCGTGTACTTGGTCATTGGGTCGAATCACTAACGTGACTCCAGGTCCTGACGGAAAGGTCAGAGTTGCAGACGTAAAAACTCCAAGAGGTAACTTCAGAAGACCCATTTCAAAAAATTAATATATTACCAACAAAGAACTATATGCAGACTGTAAACTAATTATTTCTTTAGTGTTTTTTTAAATTAAGTGTTAATTTGTATTTTACTTTATTTTAATTTGTTTATATATTTGTCATGTAAAAGTTACTATATTATGTGGATAATGTTTGTATATTGTATCCATTTTCTTGTTATTTGAAATAAGTATGTAATAGTTCAACGCCGGGCGGGATGTTCGGTACTTGTGGCCGATAGCCTTGGCGAATGGAATGCGAGCCCACTTCACTTTGTTGTGACTTTTTCTGAAGTAGACAGATGGAACAGAGACGCCGAACGAGGCACACCACAAAGAGAGAAATAAAGTTTTTTACAGTCCACCACTTGTAAATTCTTTCGCTAACTGCGCACAGCATCAGAAGTTTACAAGATTGCCTAATGTCGTACCAATAGCCTCCATCGATTCCTCGGACCTTGATTTGAAGTCCTTAATCAGGAAAATCGTTCGTGAAGAAATACAATCCCACACTTCGTCGCAAACAGAGGAACAGGAAATGGGACTACAATCCATTGAAGCCATTGTCCGAGAAGTGCGAAAATCCCTAAATCCTATTTCCGATCCAGGCTTCCAGAAACCCATCTCGATACCCAAGTGCCGCATTAAGCCGACATATAGGAGATCGGAGACTGCACGGAACCAGTTCCGAAATGTAACATACGAAAAACCTAGGAAGACCGACGTATGGTGTACCACAGATAATCGACCAGTCTGCTTTCACTGTGGTCGACCTGGACATGTTGTAAGGTACTGCACAGATCGAAAGGCTATTTTTGATGATTACCGTCGAAATTTTGGACGTGAAGCCCTCTCAAAACAGTAGCAGCAGCCCCGCCGAAGAAAGCAACCGATCAGCCGCCAGCCCAAATCGAGGTCATTTGCCGAATCGCCATACCGAAGGACGCAGAAGTGAGGAAAACTGAGCGGTGCTACCTTCACTGGAGGTAAGGCCGCTTTTCTAGAAAACCCTCCTTCGAAGACTATTACTAGGATGTCGCGAAATTATGTAGACGTTAGCATAGATAACCAACCCGTACGACTCTGGGGCATCTTTCTCAGTAATATCCGACGAATATCGGCGCCAATTGCGAAAAATTATGTTTGTCGAAAACAAGAACGTCATGCTTAAAGTAGCGGATGACAACTACGTGCAGCCAGTAGGAAAATGTGTAGTTTGTCTTTGCACCAACCATTTGAGTTCGTAGTCCTTCGGCATTGCAGTCATAGTGTTATACTTGGTTGGGATTTCCTGGAAGCCTTTCAGGCTGTGATAAATTGTGGTCGTTCTACCCTCCTCTTGGAAGAATAACAGAAAAACAAAATAACAGAAAGGAGACCGATAATTTAGGCGAGTCCTTTAGGTTATGTACGTTAGAAGATTTTTCTCTCCCTCCACATTCTATAGTAAGTATAGTGGTGTCATGCCCAGCAGTCCATGAATCTTTAGAAGTCATAATAGAGTGTAACAAAGCTCTGCTTCTAGAAAGAGGTCTGGCTGTACCATCACCCATCATGGGGTTGGAAAAAGGTATGGGAGAATTATGGGTTGCAAATGCAAATTTCGATACTAGGCAAATTCCAAAGGATATGTGTGTCGCTAAGGCAGAACCTGTACAGGTGTGTAATCTGAATGCCATCGACGAATTTTCCTCGCCAGAACTCCAACTTGTAACCAATACATTTTAACCAAACCTGGATATGGATTTTCAGCATAAAAAGATTGTGTCTACCGATTTAACCGTGGATCAACGAAGTAAACTTCTGGACGTTCTTCGTGAGTTTGTGGAAGCCTTCAGGACCTACGACTGGAAGGGGACTTTAAAGATCAATATAAAACATCGTATCAGTACTGGAGATCACCCACCGATCAACCAGAGGGCTTGTAGGGTGTCACCGACTGAACGCCGGATTATTCAAGAAAAGGTTCAGAAAATGATGAAGAATGACATAATTAAACCTTCTGAGAGTCCTTGATCATCACCAGTTGTCCTGGTAAAAAAGAAAGATGGAAGCTGGCTATTTGCGTCAATTATCGCCGCTTGAAAAAGATTACCAAAAGATATGTCTATCCACTGCCACTCATCTATGATACCCTAGATTGTCTAAAGGGGGCCAAATTCTTTTCATCAATGGACCTTTACTCAGGGTATTGGCAGGTCGAGGTCGATGAATCTGATAGAGAGAAAACTGCTTTCATCACACCAGAAGGGTTATATGAATTTAGGGTGATGCCGTTTGGCTTATGTAATGCACCCGCTACATTTGAAAGGATGCTGCGACACCTCAAATGGTCTATGTGCCTTTGTTACCTTGATGACATAGTTGTATTTTCCGAAACGTTCCGTCTGAAGGCCGTTTTAGGCAGGTCTCAAACTGAACCCGAAGAAATGCATGTTTGGTGCCAAACAGATAAAGATTCTTGGACACCTCATAGCAGAAGACCGACCCTGAGATATTACTTGCTAATTTTCCAACTCCGAGAAATGTGCATGACGTTAGAAGCTTCTTAGGCCTGTGCTCCTATTACCGTCGCTTATTAAGACTTTTTGCCCAGCCATTATAGAATTTACTGCGAAGAATCGTCGTTCACTTGGGATGACTCTTTTATCAAGTTAAAGGAAGCGCTTACTTCCGATCCTGTACTAGGACTCTATGATGAAAACGCCCCAATAGGACGCCAGCGGTTATGGAATTTCCGCTATCTGGGTCCAAATTCGGTGAAAAAGTACGATCGCTCACTAAGACAGAGAAAAACTATTCCACCTCAGAAAGAGAATGTCTTGTTGTGATATGGAAGATCCACAAATTGAACTTAGTACCATCATTTGGTAGGTATTCTACGAGTTTAAAACCAATGCACATCATACAAACAGTTAAACTATATTTCCTATTTTCATATACAAGCGAAAATTAAATAAAAAACATTCCTATTAAAATAAATTCCTTTCATTCCCTTTCAACTTTATTGTGTGTTTAAGAAAGTGAGAAAAACTGGAAGATAGATTGAAATTTGTATAACTTATCCATGATGTAAATTCATTGAAATTCAGACAAATAAGTTTTATTTTCCGGAACATAAAACTTAAATTGGACAACCACAAGATTTCGAAAAATGATACTTCTACAAGTATGCAGTTCACAGACAAAGTTTAGGCGTTATTGGTTCTTGAATCTGAATACATTTCTACACGGAATTACGATGAATTAGAGCTTAATAATTTATTGCTTAATTTTTATCATTGCAATTCTATATATGTGTATATTAACCACCTGCCTGCTGCAAAGCATTTGGCCACCCCCTATCAATATAGATTCCTAGCAGATTCATAACTTACTCCAGTCAGAGAAGCTTAGTATTATGTTTATATGAGGGCTTCATACATTGGTTAAAGATTAAAAAAAAGACATATAATCATGAATTTATTTTCAGTTTATTAAGATGCGTCAAAGCAAAGTAACCGTTCTTCTTATTTACCAATTCATAAATAATATTTCATGATTCTAAATTTTTGCATATTTTTTTCATAAGTCAACCTATCGAAATAGATGGGGAGAGACTACAATATGCTTTCAAAATTAGCCACCATAGCTTACATTTTACCATCATTGAAAATCGGTTTCTATATTTTTAGTTTGCATTTCTAAAATTTTTTAAAGTAAAAACTCCTTTTAATGTTGCAAATGAAATGAATTCGTTTCATTTGTAAATAACAAAATATATGAAAATATGTTTATTAAACACGAGACAAAGTTTATGACAAATATTATTAACAGAAGCGAAAAGACAGGCAGAGAAAGGATTAGATTTTCATGGTGAATATTTTAAATAAAGAAACCAAAACACCTTTAGCACATTTAGTTATTACAAATTCTATCTTGAAATTTGGCCATGCACGCTCTGCATACCTACTAGCACCGTCCCTGTATAATACAAGCCGAACAATGAGCGGGTTCGAATCTGGCTGCAGGCATGAATGTCGCAACCCCTTTATAACGGGTCAAACGGTGTACTATGATAGTCAGATTTCTACTTTCGAAAGCATCTATTTTTTATTTAACTTGACTTGTGTGTCAGTTGATATTTAGAAATTAATTTTCACATAGTTTTAATTCAACATTCAATCATAAATAATTAGATTGTAGAAAAAAAATAAAATCGGTTTGATTAGCTGTTGAGCGCATTGGAATCTCAGTTGCAGATTTTAACTAGTATCGCCATCTAAATAAAACTTTTAATTTGTAATTAATTTTTTATCGCTTTTCTTGTTAAATAAATGTGATTTAATAAAGTTTTTGATATATAGATGGTTGATTGTATTAGTGTTCGGGGTTCTTGTCTGTTCCAGAATCTGGACGACTGGAAGTCCCGCAGGCGAAAGGTGTCAGAGAAGGTAATTCAACGAGCTGAGGAGATGCGCCAAATCGAAGCAGAAGAACAACTCCGGAAGGACAAAGTGCACAGAAAGATTAAGAAGTTTTCCGAAATCGTCGAGAAGAAGTGAGCCCCATTTTTTTTACTCTGCTTCAGCGGATTTCAAACGCAGTACCTTAGAGTTAATTTATCCTGTTAATTTTTATCATTAGAAATATATATATATATATATATATATATATATATATATATATATATATATACCCTTTACAATTAAATTTTCCATCTTTTATAGTTAAATTTTAAGAAGAAAATAGCTCTGACACACTGGTGTGAAAAACTTAAACAACAGGTGGGGTTTTTGCCATAATTCCATATGAAATCATCTGAGAGACATGAAATTCAGAAATGAGGGAAAGTATTAGGAACTTAAAGTATGATGAAATAATCGGCGCTGAAAAAGGGATACAATGCATACGGTATGGAATCAAACAATAACAAGCTTTATTGAACGCATGGTATCATGTCTCATGATTGTCTGTTCAAGAGAAAGAACAAAAGCAGATGTTCCTTAATATGGGATATCCCCTCCCCTAACTGCAATGGTTGCTTCGCACCGTCTCCACATAATCAGAACCAACTGGTCCAACATTTGTTGTGGTAGGAGTGCCCATTACGCAATCAGCATCTGTTGGGTGTTCTCCGGAGGATGTAAGCGGGCTGCAATACGTCTCCCCAAAGCATCCCACACATGTTTGATGGGATTTAAATCAGGGGAGTAAGCTGGCCAGTCCATTCGAGTAATATATTCACTTTCCAATAGCTCCCAACAGCAAGAATCCGATGTCCCCTTGCATTGTCATCCATAAAAATAAGGTATGGGCCAATGGCACCTCGGAACAGACGCACATGGGGAAGGAGTATTTCCTCTCAATAGCGATCTGCAGTTACAGAACCTCTGTCAAAAACGTGGAGCTCAGTTCGCCCATTCAGCATAATGCCTCCCCGGACAAGAACTCCAGGACCACCGTAAAGGATAAAAGCGGGTCCCGACCTCTCTCCAAATCAAAACGCGTTGAGAATCGCTTCTGGTACTGAACCGACTCTCATCCGTAAAGAGGACACGCTTCCGTTGATCTGTTGTCCAGTTGTGATCTCTTCACACGGTGGCCAACTTTCAACGGGAGGAAGCGTTCAGGACGGCGGGCGAATATACCCCCTTTGTCTTTGTGAAGGCGTCTGGCCACGTTAAACCGCGACACTTGTTGCCCCGTTGCGTACAGAGTTGCTGAGCAACGGCGCTTGCTGACAGGAGTCTTTCTAATCGCTGTACCTGTGGTTTGGAACGCTTTCCAAGCGCGCGAAACGACACCTTTGTGGATTCCGAACTCTGCAGTTACACTGGTGACAGTACGCCCCTCCTCCAACTTTTCCATCATTCTTCCACGAGTGAAGTCGTTCAGGTGATTTTTTTTATCCATATTTCACTAACTTACTGGCACTTGCAGCGAATATGTTGAATTGCATCTCCGTCCTTCCTTTTATTCTACGGTTGAGCTACGCACGCCGACATCACGCGTTTTGCGCACGCTCATGTCACCTCTGCCGTTTTGTTCCTGTTATTTGCATACGCATGACGTTTGTACTGACTTACGTTTTCAGTGTACTGATTTCGAGACCTGCAATTTCATGGCTATCTGCTAAATTTTTACATTTTGCTTAAGTTTTGCACACCAGTATATAACGGGCCTAGATTTTCTAGTACGTTGGCAGCTCGCACGCTTGCATAAGCGTGGAGATAAGAATTATCTCATCGGGCCTTTTAGTTTCTATAAAATCCAAGGTCTGTGAGAGCTCTCTTTTTTTTACTTATTCATAACTGAAATATAATTCGCACTTAGTAAACTTGTAATAAGTCTAGCAATAATTATGATAAATTTCTCCCAACATCGAGTAAGTGCGCATATTATCTCCTAAGAGCTTAGTCAGTGTTATTGTCAGTCAGAAATGAACTTTCGATCATTTATTTTAGCCATAAAACCATATATGCAGCAGTTTAGACATTGAAGGAATGAACTATTTTCCTGGGACAGCTGGAAAATGTGGCCACTGGACAAAAAATTAGTATATATTCTAGCGTTGGGAGACTGGTAAAAATAATTTAAGTCGGTTAACACTCCTTTAAATCTGAGATTTTGTGGTTGGGAAATTAGGTATGAAAAAATGAGAAGAAATTTAGATAGTTATTTTACGTGTAATTATTTTGATATATTACATATATACCATTAATTTATTTTAGTTTATTAAAATGTGAAACAAAATGACCTACACTCTTACCTTGGAGTTTTTATTTGCCAGTTAATGAATAACATCTTATAATTCTAAAATCTTACATAATTTCTGATCGAAATAGTAAGGGAGACAGTATCAAAATTCCACATTATGATTTCCATTTTACAAATCTGTTTGAATTTATTAAGATGAGATTTCTGAAATTGAAAATCTATTTTAAAATTGCTTAATATATCCATATCTCTTCTAAATAATAAAAAACCGAAACCAACTTGTAGCAGCCGTATATTAATTGGTGTGTGTTTTCAGGTGTAGTCGGAGCTACCACCTGGATCTGTACATGGGTGGGGGAGATGACAGCGGTCTAGGAGCGACCCCTGAGCCCGACGACATCACCTCCGAGAACGAGAGTATAGACAGCGATACCCACAAGGTAAGGAAACCTCTATACCACCAAATTCCCGAGGATCTACTATTATTGCAATTGGGGCGTTTTCTTTTTCGGAAGACAGATGATAAAGAAATTGAAACAGGATCAATTTTATGTCTATTTGGGGAAACAACTGCAATTTGGAAAGAAAAGAAAGTCAAGTTGATGTGAAAATATTATTGCTCTATGGTTTCAAGTGAGGTTAAATTAACAAGAATGCCTTTGAAGTCTACAATTAGCATTTGGAAACGAAGCTTCATATCGTTTTACTCTGTATTCAGGTGGATGACAGAATTTTATCGAGGGCGAAGTTTTTTCCTTCCTGGATGAAGAACACTCAGAATGAATCTTGTGTCAAAAAATGTTAATTGGTGATAATTGCTGCACTTACTAAATGATACCGAAGAAACTTTGCACTAGATTCGCAGCTGTACATAAAATTATTAATAAAAAAATTTGTTGTTGGGTGCAACATAATTTAACAGAAACCAGGCTTGTTAGAGTCTGCAAAGAAATTCTAAAACTACTTAACGAGAATAAACACCGCCTTATTTCTGCACTCATAACCGTAAAATATGGGTTTTTGAAGATGATACCAAATCAAAAATGATGCAAACATTACGATAAAAATAATGTATGCTGTTTTCTTTAAAAGTATATGGCCGGTCAAAGATAATATACTGGAAGCATAGAAAACAGTTACAGTTAACTGGTACATCACTAAGTGTTTTACAAAACATTGTTCAAGAAGTGAATGCAAGGAGATCATGCTTCATAGTAAAAGTGCATATTCTCATACGACAAGATTCGAACAAAAACACATCAAAGTGACAGAACATCCACCCTGTTCCCCGGATCTTCCTATGTGTTACTATTTTTTAATATAGAGAAAAATTACGTGGTTGCCATTTTCATTATTTAAATAAGGTTGCGGCTGCATCAATTCCAACGAAAAATGGCTTGAAGCTTTTAAAATTTCGGAAAATTCGCCTACAAAAGCGCATTGAAGTTGAATGGGATTACTTTGAACATGAGTAAAATTTTTAAATTTAATTTGTATCATTTAGCCTTATCTTAAAAAATTCAGAGTGTCTGTTAGAAAGTCTCACTTTACAGTACTGAGTTACCAAATAAACCTTTTATCTCTAAGTTTTTTCTTTTGTATAAATGGTACCCTATAGTGTTTTAAATCCCACTCGAGGATGAGATGCAATATTTAAAGTACTAAAGATGTAATATTTCGATTTAAAATATTCCTGAATATGTGAAATGAATCGACCATTAATAAGTTAAAATTTTATTTGCATTTTAACATATGTCACACGGAGATTCTAACTAAAAGATTAACTTTCATGGGGTAAACACAGGTGAGAAAGGAAGAGGTTAAAAGATGGCAGATTATCTCGTGTCAACTCCATTGTCTCTTTGGTCTCTTAGCATGTCCCGTTCACTGCAGTGGCTGGAGGTTTTATTACGGTGTTCACGACTATTCCGAATCCCCTGCTTTTCTTTGAAGACCGAACTAACCTTTGTAATCAGCCTTCACACCTCCTAAAGGCTTTAATTTCGAGAATAGAAATACGGTAATAAATCGATAGACTTTATTCCCAGATAAGACAGGGATTCATTCAAGAGAATGATGAGAACATACATCTTTACCCCGTGTATAGGAGGCTTCATACTTTAAGTCACATATAACTTAAGATTAATTTCGAACCATTCACATTCGAATATCTCGAGAGTTCTCATCTTTTCTTTTCCAGATACCTGAAAAAGAACCTCCCAAAGTACCCCAGAAGCCCTTCGCCAAGTTCAAGAGAAGCTCTTATAACTATAACGAGCTCTTCCACCCTCCGAAAGTTCTGGACTTGAACTCTTCCACAGAACCCTCAGATATTGAGGGCCATGCTGCCGACACCGAAGCGACCTCTTCGGAAGAAGATGTTGGTCCAATAGGTGTCCCAGACTGCTTGGCTGAGGACTTGATGACTCGAGGAACAGAGGAAGACTGGAAGAAAGACGGAGTCTCTCAGAATCAGGTTCAGTTACCTTTGGATTGAGGAGCAAATTTAAAATTTTAATAATAATGATAATGATAATAATAATAATAATAATAATAGAATTATAATACTCAATAGCAGTGGGTGGATTTAAGAAATAAATTGCTAAATGTAACGGGTATCACCAAATATTGGTACTTCTTTCTGCAATTGATAGACCATTAATAAAGGTCTAATTTTATAAAAAAAAATGATTTAGTTTTGTTTTATGAAAGAAAAAGTTGTAATTATACATTTATATATCTATTGTATTACTTCCCAAATAGTAACTCAGTGATTTCAAAGTATGTTTCAAGCAAATAGCTGATCATTTTTAAGTTTTCCTTTTTTTATTCTTATGCAGTAAACCTCTGACATATGTAACAAACATTTTAATACTCCAAATTATAATCTTTAGTAGAACACTTTATTTTTAAAAAATATGTAAACACTAACTGTGTACGTACTATGATATAACTATAGTGACTAAATACCGAATGTTTTTCCTTATATTAACATTCTATACCATTTATGGTAGGTTATGACCAGTCTTTCAATTGAAGAAATTTGTTCGAAATCCATAAAGTAGCAACGAAGTCGGCCACTTTAATTTAGCGCCACACACAACAAACGCAAAGGATCATAGGAAAGAAATTCTGCAATTACCCTGATAGAAAGGTGGATTTTTTTTTCCCTTGCTAGTGATAGGAGTACGATTCATTGATTTACCCTGCATTTACACTGCTTTTTGGCACATGTAAAAGGGTTTTGAGTGAAATTTAATGCATGGTTTATATCCATGAAAATTGTAGATATGAATACACTTTTGGTTGGGACAGAAGTGCTTGTTACTTTAAAAATAATAGTCACTGGCAAATTTTCTTTTGGCGGATTTTTATGAATTTCAACATAAGACATAATCTCTGGCCATTTTATATTTTTTCACACGTTTTCTAATTGCCAATAACATATTTTGCAGCTTTCAAACGCATACAACCTGTCATTTCAAATGGGCATCAAGGCTGGAGATTCCGGAGGATTTGGTTTCACTTTGAAAGGTGGCAAAGATCAAGGATACTCACCTTACATAGAAAATGTTGTGAAAGGTAAAAAACACTTGAAGCTGTTTCTGCTGATTTCTTTCGTTTTGTATCAGACTTATATCTTGTAATAGAAAGAAATCTTTGTTTACTTTGTGCCTTTGCTGTTTAGACTTTTTGTTGTTAAAAAACTGACTCTCAAACGTATAATGTTATCACTTTTCAATGCATTTCTTTTTAAAGGTCTGTTACAAAAATTGAAAAACATTTACAGGTTTCTATAATTTTGAAAAATGAAATTTTTATAATCTTCTTACTAAATGTATGATCTTAAAACTTATAAAGTGCAACAGAAAAATTAAATTAATCGTACTTTAAATCTTTTTTCCTGGTGCATCTGATTTTTAATTATACTCTTATTTAAAAATTTAAAAACATAATGTATCGTTAAATTTTCCTATCAATCAATTTTTTAAAGTTTTTGTAATATTGAAGCATTTTTCTTAAATTTCGCTTTAAATCTTTATTGCAAAAATAAAAAGATAATTTGAACGATAGATTATATGCCTTCATTTTCAAATTTTAAAAGTATGTTTACATATTTAATATAATTTAGCAAAAGTGTGCGTTCAACCAAATAAACGTGGTGAAAATTTTAACAATTGATTCTTTTCTGTAAAATAATTTTGAAGCCAAATATTTATTGAAAAGAATCATTTAAAATATATTAAAAATTGTGTCTTTCTAAGCGAAATTATAAAAAGCGGAAAATGCAGATAGTTTTATAGATTGTTAGCTTGTTAAAGATGCACGACACCTTAAATTATTTCTACATTCAAAAATCTAAGTAAACAAGAAAACCATATTCAAATTTTACAAAAATATGTTCTTAGATGGAGGTTCTTGATGACGATATTCTATATTTCTAAGTTCTATACAGCAGTTATATTTGAATCTAATTTTTCGGTCATGGGGACAGGTTTTAACTCTTATGGTGAATAGCAAAGTTTAACTTTAGATGCTGCGTCAAAAAACTTAGAAACCGATAAAATGAAAAAAAATATTCCAAAATCATCAAGTTTTACTTATTATGAACGTAAATCCATAAAGAAAAAAATATTATTTTTACTGTACACATAAAATAGATTGAAGGAAGTATTTCTGAACATGTTCAATTCCAGTTAACTTTCATTCCTAGTTTTGTAGAGAGTCTATATTTAAATGTAACGTTTAGACATCCTATTATTCATTTTCAATATTTGTTCAAGTTTGGAAGAATTTTATTCTTTAGAACTGGTGGAAATAAAACCCTTCTTCAGTTCAATTTCAATAAATACTATAAGAGTGAATGAAGCATTTTCTTAGCTTTTTCAGTTCAGTCTTAATTTTATAAGAATTTGTTATAGAAAGCTGTCTAAAGACATACCATTTTCTTTCATGAGAGGTTAACGTCATAAAAATTGCAGTTTGAAAATATCCTTTTTATTCTTTTAGTTAAAAATCTTCATGAGAGTAGCCTCCATTTAATTATAATTTCAAAGAACGCATCTAACTTGACCATTTGTGCCAGTGGGAGGTAACTTGTTTACCCTGATTTGGAAAGAATGAAAGCATTCCTTTAATTGGAATTCCATAACTTTTCTTCGAGATTCAGAAAGTCTTTAAAGTATCGTACTTCTAGTTTAAATAACTATTAAAATTTGAAATTCTTTTTAATTTTTCTGTTACTTAAAAACAACTGAAAAATGCAAAGTTTTTCGTTACCAAATTTGATGGTGTTTAAAAAAGCAATAATTCTTGGAATCGTGGTAGGATAACTTGTTTTTTAATCAGGAAATATTAGTTTTGGTTAATGAAAATACGATTGTAAATTCATCAAATTAAGTACTAAATTACAAACTGTAAAAATGGTGATGAACTTGTAATTTCAGTCCTTTTAATATAATTAACCTCTGCGTTTACACGTTAACATAACGCGGTTAGATATCGAATTTCTTAAACCAAATTCAGTATATAACTATGTTCTTGTTTGATATAGTTCTTCTTACTTAGTTTCTGGATCTGTTCGAGACATTAGGCATCGTTTTTTAACTAATTGACTGAATATGGATTTCCAAATAGTAATAAGAGAATTTGAATGATAACATTTTCCTTATTTGGAAAATATCTTCGTTGCCGATAATGTTCAATTTATACTATAAATCCGTTTGATTGGAGCACTATGAGAAGTTTTATTGTTACATAAGAAATAATCAAACCAGTAACTAACTGTGCATTTTTTATGCTACTCAATTTATATTAAATTCATTTGAACGTCTCTATTCTCGAGAATAGCGATGCTTCCAGCTTCCATGCTTATGTTTATTTAATAAACAAACTTTGTAGTTGAAATTTGTAAATGTGACTGTAGGTTCCACCCATAATCACATTTAAAGATGTAGATTTAGATATATTTTATGTGATAATATAATTTAGAAATATAGTTAAATTATTTCTCATTAATATATTTTAGGTAGTCCTGCCGAAGAAGTTGGACTGAAAAATGGAGACAGGATCATTTCTATAAATGGAGAGCTTACTGACGAGTACAGTCATGCCTCCTTAGTATTTTCAGTAAAACAAGCCCTTTACACAGGCACATTAGACATCGTTATCAAACGGTCTGAAAATTGTGGTATGTATCCTCATAGGTAGATATATACACTAAAAGCAATTGAATCAGGATACCTGTCTAGTAGCACCCACCGTCTTCTGCCTTAAAGGCATTTTGGTGATACTGGAAGCGATGGGAAGTCACGACTCCTGAATAACCCCTCAATTCATGCAGTTTAGGTAGTAAATAGTCGCACAACTCTCTCAATTATATTCCAGCTCTGCAATTCGAAAGCGATGCCACTGTGCATTGATGATCTCTGTAGTACAAACATACTGGAGCAAATGATCGCCAGGGATATCCTGATAACATTCACATGGGAAAGACGATTTCACACATACCAGAGATTAATTTATAGTCCATGTGAACACTCCTCAGACAATAATGCCACCTCCGTCAGCTTGACTAGTACCCTCCTGACCGGAAAGATACATCGCTCTATGTGGCCGTATACATACTCTGTTATCGGCATGTACCGAAGTTAATTTTAACGCATCACTTGGCAATGTTTTTCCACGTCTCGATGGTCCATGGGTGCTGTTTCCATGCCTATGCTAATCGTTTCGCCGTGTTTGGTGCAGTCGTAAGACGATGACTCTTGTACCCCATTGAGAAGAGATGGTTTGTATTGTGTGTCAGATTCTACGTTGGCTTTAATTGGATAAATGATCTGTTGCACTGTAGACTGTCTATCTTCTGTAACAATGCGAGGTCGCCGACATCGATATCGGCTATCCGAAAGTTGTTGGACCTAAAAGGGATAGTTTTACCGGGATCGACCTCCGGTACACCTTTAACACAGTGGTGCCAGAAAACCCAAATCTCTGCACAACTTTCAAAATGGAGTAATCCATTCATCGAGCCCCGTCAATTTGACTACGATAAAATGCGCTTAATCCGTACTCTCACCCATTTAGCTTTCGTCTATTACGGATACCGCGAGCAGCACTCCTTTTATTGCCAAACTGCTGCTTTCTTTTTTTTTTTTATACTCACTTCCAGCCCTGCTCACTACTCAAAATTTGAATTACGTCAGCTATTCCTAATTCAATTGCTCTTCAGAATAAATGGGGAATCTGTGTTAGCTCAAATTATATTATTAAAAAACAATTTAGAATTATTTTATTCTCTTGGAAAAATATGTGCTTATGCTAGTTTTCTTTCTTCCTAGACATTGTAAATTACGATACGAAGACCATAGAATCCAGGAAAGGAAAGTCATTTGCTGAAAAGCTTGCTATATTTACGGCAGGTGTTATTGCTCCATCAGTGGACACTAAATCAAAGTCTAGCGAAACGAAAACAGAATCTCTTGTATTAAGGAGACGCTCAGCATTTGAGAATGGAAATGCTGATAATGGGAATTTCGTAAATCGACGATTATCTTGCATATCACAGCCCCCTAATACAAACAGTGAGAAACCCTTAGAGAAACGCCATTCTGTTGATTTTGCATTAGGTCAATATGTATCTTCTGATAACATTTCCAACAAAAAGGGCCCTCCTCCACCAATCCCAGCCAAACCAAAATTTAAAACAAAAACAGCCTTTTTGGAACTCAATAAACCAATATTGAAAGCAAATGAAACTATTTCGTCACCACCTAGTAGTGCCGAAACCAGTTCTTCTAGCTCCCCTAAAGAATCTCAACCATTGGACTTTGCTTCATCGGAAAGTAAACATCAGCAAACGATAACTGACACAAAATCAGTCAGTGAAAATGATGCAAATTATAGTTATGAAACAAAATCATTTTCGAAATATGAAGCAAGTGAAAAGACTTCCTATGAAACTGAGCTTTTGATGAATGTGGTAGGACTCAATCCTAACGACTACGAATTTGAACCAACTGGATGCAATGTAACTGACGAACATTCTGCAAGTTTTGAAGTAAATGCACCCGAATTGACGGAAACTATTTGTAACTTCAGTTTTTTCGAAACGTTGATTGATGAAACAGTTGATGAAATCGATCCAAAAGAATTTGGTGAAGAAGTGTGCAATGACTCTTTTGAGCAAGTTTCCGACATAATCGAGGTAACGGATACTTTTTCCAACCAATTAACTAACGGTGTACCTTCAGAGCACTTTGATCAACGGCTTTCTACACAGGATCCAAACGATAGTTTAGAAAATAGCGCTGAAAATATTTCGGAAGAAATAGACTCAGAAGTCACCTCAGCTTCAAGTGCCTGCCATTCAGCCATTTGTGATGAAGATAACGATGAAGACCCCTTTTCGCTAGTAGACGATTCAGAAGCAAGTGATTATAAAAATAATGACGTAAATGCTTCACTATTGGGCTTATCGTTGGAGAAAATTGACGAAGATGATGTGGTAAGAATAATATTTGCGTTCATTTATTAATTGTGCGCGGGGGATTCCCATAATGTCTCCTTATTTTCACTTTTTTCTTTGTTTCAGATATCCGCTAGTACAACAACGTCTTCTGACACTCCTGACACAGAAACCGTGATAGAGACCTTGCCGTCAAATGTGTCCCCGCTTCCAAATGATGAATCAAATAGTGAAGACTTTCCCAAGGTGCTCAGAGCCGCGGATGAGATGCCCTCGGGAACAAGTTCCTCTAAAGTATTGCCTTCCAATGAAGCAAATGATGGACAACTTACCTCACAAAATTATGTAGAAACTTCCGAAGACTGCCTCGAAGATTATAGTAATTCTGTCGCTCACAATATGGACAAGTCATATTATGACGACCAACAGAATGAAGACTATGCCCACGAGTTAGACGAAAGCTTGGATCAGATTACTTCTTTGGATATTATTGACAGAATTGAGCAGTCGCTCATGGATCAACTTCAAAAAGAAGATTCGTATGAGGTACAAATTAGAGTTTTATGAAGGGAATGGTTGATTTACAAAACTTTATTTTCTAAATTTAATGGCTTCTTTTGATAATTTTTCATAATAAGTAAAAATACCTTTTATCGAAATTGAGTATTAAAATCTTAAATATGTATCTAGTTTTTGTAATTTTAAATATTTAAAAATGATAAATTATTACCACTATTCAAAATGCTCTATCTGTAATTCGTTTCAGTGCAATGAAAAATCTTAAATTATGATTTATTTTTATTGTTTTAAAATCCTACTTAAAATAGCAATTAAAAAAATGAAGCATAAGAGCACAATCAGAGCACTTTTTTGTACCTTTTGGTTTAATAAAACTCCCCCTATATATGAGTCCCTAGTGGCGGAATCATTCAACCAATCGAATTGAAAAGTAAGATATAGTTATTGTATGAGGTCCAGATTGGGATGACTTAAAACAATAAACCTCTCACAATTACAAATTTTCGACTGGCAACACCCACTTTTTTGTATGCAAATTGATCAGAGCATGGAAAAACCCTAAATGGCTTTGGAACCAGACACGTATGACATAAATTGGCGACTTAAAACATCCTCAAAGAAGAGCATCGTAAAGAACCAATAATAACAAAAGAGAGGAGAAGGAAAAGACTTTAATTCGAATTACTAGTTTTCGACGTAGCCACCTTCGCAGACGATAACGCATTGCATGTGGGGGATTGTCGATAACAAGGATAAACTTATCATGGCAGGAGAAATTTGTAGAACTTTTATTGCATCTTTCAAGTCTGACAAATTCCAGGGATTTAATGCGTACACCTTAGATTTCAGATAACCCCAGAAGCAGAAATCGATCGGAGTAAGGTCGGGGGAACTAGGTGGCTAAGAAACTGCAAAGTTACGCCTATCACAAAAGTGCTGTTGCAGATCTTGTCAAACACTTCTGGCAATGTGTGGAGGATCATTCATGCAATTCATCCATATTTCATCCATACAATGTCATTAATGACATTTCAGCTGCTGCAATTCTAGAATTACTGCAGCATTGCACCTGAGACGGAGCACGTTTTCATACCACTGCATTTGACATCTTGGAAGAAGTAAGGACCCGGAATGAATGTCCCACCACATAGTCACGTATCTGTCGTACAAAGGCACTGGTGATTTTCTTCCGCCCATTGAACGCAGTTCTTGGGGTTGACGTTCCCAGTCAGGTTGAAATATGCCTCATACGTCCATAATATCTGCAGTTGCCACCTGCTATCTTCATCATATCGGATGAGGAAAAAACTCGCGAAGTCGACACGTTGTTGATTGTCTCCAGGGTCCAACGCCTGGACGCGCTGGAATCGATAAGGAAACAAAGCGCAAAATTTGGAGAACTGAGGTTTTTGGTACACTGCTTATATCGAAAACACTTTTTGTTGTATGACGTGGACCTGTAGTAATCGTATTATGTACTTCCGCAACAACTTCAACAGGAACACGGGGTCAGTCGTATCGCATGTGCTTCCTTTTTCTTCAGATTTCTTTTTACGTACACTTTTTACGGAACATGAGCCTCGTTTTAGCTGATGATTTCGGCGATAACCTCGCACTGCTTCGACCGCATTTTCTCCTCAGATAAAACAACTTTATCAATTTATCTCGTTGTTTCCCTGAAAGTGTCATCTTCTTCGCACGAAATGAGACTGATTAGCAAGAAATAATCTTCACTGCTTATATCACAATCAGTGCTTTGTGTTCTGCGATTGGTGGTACTACTGCCTATTCCATTGAATTATGCAAAGTACATCAATACACCTTCCCTTTTATTGGGATTTGTTCTTTACGACGCTCTTCTTTGCAAATGTTTTACACCGCCAATTTAAGTCATACGTGTCTCGTTCCAACGCCATTTAAGGTTTTTCCATGCTCTAAACAATTTACGCACGAAAATAGTGTGTGCTACCATTCGAAAATTTTGTCACTGTAACCGTAACTGTGAGAAGTTTATTGTTTTAAATCATCACACTCTGACCCTATACATTCAAATAACTCTAACTAAACTTTCATTTCGATTGGTTGAAGGGTTCGGCCAATAGGGACTCATATATAGGGGAAGTTTCTTTTAGACCACCTGGTATTATACATAACATAAGTAATGAAATAAATTTTTTACGTAGTTTGAATAAAAATGAATTTAAAGTTTAAATGACCATCGAAAATGATATGCTTTAGTTTCGGAATTGAACTGTTACTTTACATTTATTGTTATAAGCATAATTAAAATTTAATAGTCGCTTTAATTAATTTAATAGTTGTTTTTTTTTTAATTTAATAGTAACATGTCTTATGTCGTGCTTTAAGATAAACACGCTTTATGAATTTCAGTAAATACATTAAGTTAAGGGGACCATGGATTATGAAAACTAACTTTTATTATTTAACATGGCATTAGCATGAGATTTCTATAAAAGTGGTTAAAATTTCCAGATGAAATATTAAATATTAGTAACTATTTAAAAATTAGTTTTACGGTTACAGACGTATTTGTTTTGACGACCTTTTTGATTTATGAGAGATTTCAAACCTTAGAATAAAATTTAATAGTTGCATTAGAAATAATCATGCTGATAATGTTAATTTTTCTTGTTCCAAATATCGCGAACAATTCTTTTTTGCGGAATAACCCAAATATGCATATATTAATTTCTACCAACTGTTATGTTGCATTAGGTAGACAAATTAGCATTTATTATAATTATCCAATTATTTGTGTTTCTGAAGAAAACATTTCAAAATTACCATTAGTATATATTGTATTACATGTTATTCATTATTATAATATTATCCATTATTATTAAAATTTCAAATTGATTCTAGAATAAGAGATATTTAAAGCTTTTTTTTGTTTCTTTGTAATTCAGTGCGATAAAAATACCTAATTTTCGACTGTCCACTTTGGCCTTCAATGAACGTGTTCAGATACTTTAAATACTAAAGTCACGTCATGTAGAGACCTACTTTCATTTGGCCTCTCACTTGTATACACCCTTTCATACCATTTTGACTTAGAGCATTTCTGAACATACCTTCATAATGGGAGATTCTTTAGAACTGCTTATTCAGAAAGTGGTATAATTTTATAGTCAAGTTAAATTCATCTATCTTCTTCATTGGCCATTTGATAACAAAAAAAGAATATAAAGAAAAAAAAATAACCGTTTTCTTTTCAGCTCCGCCAACGTAGAGCAATACCATCCATAGTATCTATATTAGACGACTATTTAGTTTGGAGGATTTGGGCATTTCAGTGTGATCACTCATCGGTGTATTTATGTTATGTTTCCGCTCACTCAATTTCACAACTTCTCAGACATAATTTTACAGTTGAACGGAACTCAGCTTGACGTACCTTGGATTAGACCGGTGCTACCCTAAGTGCTTACCGTTTGGAGGTTAATATAGAATAAAATACACTGCGACTAAAAAATTGAAAGTTCATACTGTTATACTGTTATATTGTTATTATATAACTGTATTGAGTTATTTCATTTCGCAGGTTTTGCTATCGAAAAGGAATCTGTGTTTGAGAACCTCTCATATAGAAGGACATCCGTCTGAAATGTCAAAAGTATAAAGTGTTGAATGTTGAGAGTTAAACTTTTCAAAAACATGAAACACAAAGAGTTTTTGGAAACCAAAACATTTTAACTGCTTACAGATCATCATTTCTTACCTTTTTATACTAAGAAGTACTAAAGAATCGATAATTATATATTTTTCTATACCCACTACAAAAATTCATCTACCCATCAACTATGGAATCAATTTCTTCATGCCAACTCTCAAATTAAAAGTAACTTTTTGAAGATATTTTCAAACTGTTTCGAAATAAGTAATTTATTTCTATATCAAAAATAACTTTCGCGTTATTATTCAATAACAGTCCGTGCGAGACAGCCGTGCGTGACATAAAATGGATAGCACATGCGTATCAATGCGCAATTCAGAAAAAAGACGTAAAACATGTGTAATTAAGCTTTAATTCTTTGAAAATATGGAAAAAACACGAAAAGATGATTTAGGGTAACAATTTGGTTACATGTAAACGATAAAAAAAAAGTATTGTTTAGAAATTAGGCAAGATTTTTAATATGGTCTCCTCGAACAGCTAAGACTACTGCACACCTGTTTTCCGTGGATGCCATGATGTTATCGATATTACTTTGGGGGAATACTGCTCCACTCCTCAAGAAGTACAATCTCCAAGGCTCAGGGAGTAAAAGGAGGCCTTCCGTCATCCGAGCATGTCCCAAACATGTTCGATTTGATTGAGGTCAGGGGAGCACGCTGGCCATTCCATACGCGTTTCAGTTTCAAGCATCTTCTCCACAAGACGAGCTGGAAAACAAAGATATCTCTGCAGCGTAAGGTATGACATGAGGTCTCAGTATCTCCTCTGCATACCCTCGGGCCGCCAAGTACCATTCCGCATGTCGTATGCTTGATTTCACCCCGCACCATCCAACCAGCTCGTCTGTATTGTGACCTTTCATCAACGAATGGGGGTTATTTCGAGCACCCCTTTAACTCCATACTAAAACACCTCGGGTATCACACTCCAAATTGAGTCGGGACTCGTCTGTAAACAGCACTTGGCTCCAATCCTCTTGCTCCCAATCTCGATGTTCAGCAACCCATCTTCTTCGGATCCCACTGTGGCGGGAAGTCAACAGAATACAAACCATTGGCCTACGTGCATAGAAGCTTTCATGGTGAAGCCTATTACGTACTGTTTGGCTGGGTACCCTTCGTCCTGTTGCCAAGAGCAACTGTCTTTGCAGCTGAGAAGCATTGTCTGTTCTGTTTCGACAAGCTGTTAACAGTATATTCCGGTCATCAGCTGCTGTACTGGCGGGTGACCAACCTTGCCTTGGTCGAAGTCTAACATTCCCTGTTTCTCGGAATCGATTCCACAGCCTTGCAACGACACTTCTGGTGACTCCAACAGCGTCAGCGACACTACGTTGTCTTTGCCCGGATTCCAGTTGCCTATCAGATGCCATGCGATGTATCCGGTAAAACACGTTGTTGAGACATTTTCAAGTCACCTTTTTTCATAAAAAAGTAACTGAGCAATCGAATTTCACAGTTAGGGCAATGAAACAGACATTTCTGCAACTACCCGATTTCTGCCCTTATATTCTTTTTCTGACGTCATGTACTTTGAATTGCGATGTTTTCTGCTAGGCTTTAAATTATGGATGATTTATTTTGTTACTTATCGATGTAAGTATTTGCGTAATTTCGTTAGCTCCCTTAATTGTTTTGAGCAGTGTAGAAATAACTCTTCCCATTGATACATAATCCTCACATATGCACTGTTAGAATTAGTAGTCTGCACTTGATGGGACAGGCTATGATTTGAATTGAACCAAGGAATTGAATTTATTTTTATTATTGCATTATATTTTTAAGTTTGTTACTTATTTAAAATTTTCACGTTGTTCTGTGTCTTCCAATTACAAATAAAATTAAAGGCCTAAAACTGCAAAAGTGCATTACAGTACAAGTGAAGAAACTAACAGCGACACTCGGACTTGCGCAATGCTTATGGGGTCCCAACAAATTTTCGTCGATATTATGGGGTCCCCGTACCAAAATGTTTAAGAAACCCTCTTCTATAAAGTAATTGGTAGCTCAGTCACCAAAGAAAACACTCTCGTAACCGGAGGGTTGAGGGTTCGGAGCTCTTTAAAGGTGACTGGGGCACGTAAAATATGTTCGTGTCCAAGTTCTCAATCGATACCTCTTTAGATGGCAGACCAAGACCGGGGGTCTTCTGCCAAGGATTCTGCCAAGGACCCACTTGAACATAAGTCTTACTTTCACCCTTAGGTGCTCGTACGAGTAGTCAATCGTGCAAAAACGACAACAGTTATAATTGCAATTATTCTCCCCGATTTTACAATAAAGCAAATGGCTCGAGAAAGCCTGAAATGTAAATGCCTCATCTGAAAATCGTAAATAGCAGAAATAGTTTTAACATATACCTTGAAAGGAAAAAGATTCCAAGTGAGAAGTTGTGGTGTATCATTGAGTAATTTGGTTTTTGTAGGATCCGTGGCTCTATTACTCGGAGGAATCGGAGCTGATCGAGGACTTGACACCGCGCAACTTGGAGCCTCCCAGGGAACCTCCTCCGCCACCTCCTCCACCTGAAAACGACAATAAGGTACCGCTATATCTATTTACCTAAATACCATATTTACTCGCTCACCGTGTTGCTTGATAGTGACAAATTTTATCTCTCACCTTGTTTTTTACTAATAGCAAAAAATGTATATAGCTGTCATTTTACAAAGAAGAAATGATAAAAAACGTTATCTCGTATACAGCTCACGCTGACAATTTGACAAGCAAGTACTTTTTCCCATTCTAATTCAATTCCTACTGGGACCAGATGAACGCCGTTTCCATGACATTTTTCAGACGACTTCCTACTTAACGAAACCTGGTTTTGTTATCAGTTGTCTGAGGTCATTGTGAGGGTTCAGGCTACTTTGAGATGACCGAGTGACGTTTGTGACCTCGTACATAACCTCATTTTTTAGGTGGTGGCCTACGAAGTATTCTTTTTCATTCTGTAAGGGAACAAAAAGCAATACTGCAGCATTTCGGATGCAAATAGTCCAGTATTTAAAAAGCAAGCCGTGTTTCAAGTTTGAAATTCGCCTTTCAAGTCTAATATAATTAGTATTAGTTGAATGCATATATACATATTTAAGAATTACAGTACTAATTTGACATGTGACCCGACCCCTATGGAAAATGTCTGGTTACGTCCCTGCTTGAAGCAGTGAAAGTTATTTTGTGTAAAAAGCACATCTTGAGATTTTGCCCTAAACTTTTTATTCAATTTTCTATTAGTTAATATGGTCCTTATATAAGTTCCGAGAACGATTGGCACATGCACTTAATCACTTGCCTCTAAATGTCTATGTACGCTAAATAATTCAGTCTTTGCTTGAAGGCATTTAAGTTTTTCATTTCATTCAGTGCTTTTTGTGAAATTCTACTAAATATGCCGATACACGTAATTTTAAATGCTATATATAAGGAAAAAATCATTAATTTTCATAATTGAGACAATTTATAACAAAATTTTTGTAAAGCTACTAAATTTATATACTAAACTTTATATAAAAAATTGTAACACGTGTAATTCAACATAATTATACAGAATATAACTAGCATAGTAAACTGCATTCCAACTTAGATTTACTTGAAATATTCCGAAGTAAAATAAACACTAAAATTTTCCTTAAGAAAATGTTACGAGGTCCAGTTAGACTGGAATCTACCGCTTAAAGCAGAACAGCTGTGAACATTCATGCCACCAGTGAGATTTGAACCTGCAAATTGCAGGCAAAAGCAGATCAACTTTAGGTTTAAACATCTTTTCGAACTCCAAATCTTTACGAATTTATTTTACTTACAGTACTAGAAGACATTCCTGGTTTTCATATGAAATGGATTTTAATTTAGGATCAGAGATTTCACTTTCTCGATGTTTACATGTTTTTAGGATGAGGTTTTTTTTATTTTTACTTTCATATAGACGTTTTTCATTTCTTATTTATTATATTATAAATATCTTTTTAATGCGAATTTTACACCTATTTATAATTTGTTCATACGAATATTCTTCTCGGAAAGTGCAGTAGCGTAACCTTCGAGACATCTATAAATTTTAGAAACTATTTTCAAAACAAGTCTTTTAATTTTCCATTCGAATAAAAATATAACAGTTGCAGACGAATATTGGGAAATTACTAAGTTGATCTCAAAATGCAAACGAAAAAATATATCACAAAATCCCTTCAATAGGGTGCGAACGATCTTCTGTATTCCATATAACCGAGGCAACTTACAGGAGCATCTTGCAAGGTTGTTTGTTTACTATGACGTTGTGTCATATTTGTTTGTATTCTTTCTTCTCTTTATTTCTCAGGTGATGCCCATCAGTCGAACTAATTCCACCAAAAGAATCAAGAAGGAACTGTTGCGAAGAAGGTCTGATTTCTTGGGCCTCCAGTCACCAGAGGTATTTCAAGTAGGTACGTAGTCGCTAGGGCTACAGGGATCATTTATCGCCTATTGTCATGGGACCAAATGTATTTTAAAAGATGCATTACTCGGATCAGTTAAACTGATTATTGGTTCCTGTTTAATAGATTCCCAAACACAAAGTAACTACACATATAAAAAAAAGTAATTTTTATTTTTGGTACGGTGTATAGAAAGTTGTCTAAAAACTTGGATGAGGAATGATAAGAATCAAGACTAGCAGCAGAATGCAATGAAAAACGGGGTGGCGTTCAGAAGGGAAACAGGCGAAAGTGGGATGTGGATTCACCAAAACAGAAATTGTTCATTGGACACTCCCAGCTTGGGATGCACAGGATAAACAAATTGGTATTAAAATTCGATGTCATTCAGTAAAGACACACGTAATTGGGAATTTTAAGGGATTTCTGCTTTCATAAGCGAGTAAATTCAGATAACCAAGGAAGAAGGTGAGAATGTTCTACAAGTTTGATGCCTCCACGTCTAAAGCCATACTTTGCAAACGTGTTTTCGCAGTTTTGGAATACTTGGCATCGTTTGCTACTCTATTTTCTGTTGGACTTTACTTCCTATAGATGGAAATTAGACTGGGGAAATAAGTAATATTGTTTATATGTAGGATATGTAATAACGGTTCTAAGAATATTTATTTCTCCATTATTCTACAAAAAGTTATAGTATAAAACATTTACTGTTTGTAATCTGAACACGATGTTATGGTGTAAATTCAACTTGTATGATCTACTATTTTTATCCAGTCAAATCACTTTTTTGTGACTCTAAAACATTTCTAAATTGTCGATTAATACCGTAGTTACGCCGGGTCTACCGCTCACTCTACTATCCGCCAAATAGTTCTGTCATACCACTCACCCGGCAGAAAAGGTTGGTTGTGCGTGTGGGAATATTCAATGTTTACTTTTATTGAAGTATTTTTGTCGTTCTACCAAATTTGTCGGTCAAGTTCCTGTATAGGGATTGTCATTAAAAGAAGTACCTTCTGTATGTTAAATCTTCTAATACATTTTTATTTCAATAATATTCTGTATATGGTTTCGAGTGTTTATTAAAATCGGTGGATAAGTGTTAAGCTCCTTAAAAAAAGAAAGAAAAATACATTTTAAAATAAAGTATATTTTGTACTATTTATATTTTACTCTCATAAATGTTTTAATATAATTTAAAAGTATAGAATTTTGCTAGAAATTAAAATTGAAAATATATAAGTTCTTTATTTTAGATTATACCTTTGAAAATAAATTATCTCTGCAATCAATACTTTTAAGTAAATCTCTCTCCCAACATAAAATAGCTCACAGGGGGGGGCGGACACTCCCCCTCCCCCCAAACTGTATTGTTTAAACAGCAATTGTCATTCAATCAATGTTAATGCATGTCCTTGTCAATGTATATAGTATTTATTTGCACTGTAAATGTTAATCAAAATAGATATACTATTAGGTTTAACTGTTGATTGAAAATGTTAAGAAATTACACTCATGTCCATAAATTAAGAATAATTCAGAATCACACAGAAATTGAGCTCCAAAATAAAAATTTCACCTGTAGAATTATCACACACATCTTGAAGAAGAATATACAAATTGCAGGAAACCACCAGATGGCGCGGATAGTACGTCACAATGACGAGAGTGTATGAAAGGGGTATATAAGGAATGGTAGCAAAGAAGTAAAATTGTTCACAAGCGCTTTAAAAGCCTTTCAGTGCAATAACCGCATAGTTATGGCACAAAGGAAGCATTTGGATGATTTTTTAAGTGGTAGAATTATCGGACGACTGGAATGTGGACGTACCCAGCTGGAAGTATCCGAGGAACTTGGAATCTCCAGGCTTTGGCAACGATTCAAACATGATGGTAATGTGAGTAGATGTTACAGCACAGGTCGCCCCCGAGTTACTACGCCGAATGATGACCGGTATTTGGCAGTTACTGCCAAAAGAAACAGACGGAGCACAGCATCAGACCTGTCTCGTCAGCTCTCTTCAGCTACCGGTACGACAGTTTCAAGGCAGACCGTGTACATACGCTTAGGGAACATTGGTCTATATGCTCGTAGGCCTGTCATATGTGTTCCCCTTACCGCAACTCACTGTCGCCTGCGATTATGCTGGGCTAGAGAGGATGCATTTTGGCCCCCTCAACAGTGGTCTTGTGTGATGTTTTCCGACGAGTCCAGGTTCAGTTTACAATCTGATTCTCACCGGACTTTCATATGGAGAGCGCAGGTACCCGTCACCAAGAGAACACCATTGAACGACACTGTTAAGGTGGTGAAGGATGGCTCGTTTGGGGAGGAATTATTCTTGGTTCCAGAACTGACCTGCATGTTCAGAGTGTAACGATGACAGGCCACATCTATCGGGATGTCATTCTGGGACAACATGTACGTTTGTTTTGGGGTGCCATGGGTCCTGAATTTCTGTATATGAATGACAACGCCCGACCTTACCGTGAAAACATTGTAGACGAATGCCTTAAATCGGAGGATATCACCCGTATGGATTGGCCAGCATACTCACCGGACTTGAATCCAATAGAGCATGTGTGGAACATGCTTGGCCGACGAATTGCAGCCCGTCAACCCCCTCCCAACTGTCTATCGGAACTTCGGAGGGCATTGCTTGATGAGTGGTGTAATTTTCTCCAAGATCAGATTGATAATCTGATACTCAGCATGCGTAGGCGTTGTAACGCTTGTATTGCATCGTCCGGGAGACATACTCCGTATTAACCATCATACTAACCATGTTATACTGTTTTCTGTAAATAGGTTCTTTTTTGAAATTGCTCCAGGGAGTAAAAATCGTAATTTTTATTAATTATGTCAAACATATAGCATCTTTTTTTTGCTCTTTACCTTTTGTTTAATAAATAGACTTTACAAATAAGTGAAATTTGTTTTGCTTTTGTCTCTTTCATAGCCTGAACTTCATTATTCTTAATTTATGGACATGAGTGTAGAATAGCGTTAGAAAAATGGGGTTTTGTGGACTGCCCCTGAATTTGGTGTCATCTTATAGAATAACCCTTTCGTGTCATTTGACTATCACTCTACTAATTTTCATTTGGTAATTCCAGATAGCATTCCACCACCTCCTCCATTGCTCGAAGATCTTTTGAAGGAGCAAACGCAATGGTTGGAGAACCGGTCGGAAGCTCAAATCGGAATTTCATCTGAACCTCCCTGTTTCGAATCAAGCAGATATAGCAACAGTAAGTTCCAAAATGACAATTCAGAGAGATTGGAAATCAATGAGTTTCTTTATTTCTTGAGGTTATCAATGAGTTGTGTTGGGTTGTCGTTCCTCTCTTAGTTGGAGGCCAGCATATATATATATATATATATATATATATATATATATATATGTCAGGTTTGAAAAGATAAAATTAATAATTTAGGGATTTAAAGGCAGAAACCGCAGCGTACGCTTTAATGCAGGGGCATGAATCACTAATAATTCCATATAAAAGAACTTGACACGTAATAATTGAGAGAAAGCGTCTCTTCAGAAAGCGTTAGTGTATAAACCTTGGCTAAGTGTTGTGGACGCTAGTTACTCACCGTCATGTTTGATGGTTGACTGTTAATTTGGGCAATAGTCATGAATAAGGACATTATCAAGACATCATCTGCTCGTTGACTTGTCATAGGCTTGCGAACGACGAAAGAAAAACGTGACAAAAATGGAAATTTTTTTCTCTTTAATTTTGTTTCTCATTATCATCAAAATGTTAGAAATAGATTATTTTTGGAAAACAAATTAAACGGATTAACTACTATTTTCATTATTTTCACATATATGATAAATGATAGTGGATTAATGTAATGGTTGCTCAAATGACAGTAAAATATCTGACATAATTTTCTGGATAAATATAATACAACATTATTATTTGTATCGACTACCACGAATTCCATGTCCCTGAGATTCCTTTGAATTTCACAAATCCTTTACAGTATCTTCGAATTAGCGACCGAACTTTTCGAGGGAAAGTATCTCTACCTATTAGGAAAATGGCAAATTGCATTGGACGGGCTTCATGTAATTGAAATACCGTTTTTTCTTTTATGTTATGAAATGATTTTAAGAAAATGTGCCCTTTTTGGAATGTCCCACCCGAGTTTTGCCCGAACTCGGGTGGGACATTTCAAAAAGGACACATTTTCTTTAGGCAAATTAATCACCCTTTCCTTTAGAATTCATCTTTTTTTTCCAGAATTTATCCCTTTTGTATATTGTTGTGGCTATTAAAAGTTCCCTTTTTAGAATATCGACCCAAGTTTTGCATGTCAGACCCCAAATATTGGACATCGTTTAATTTAGTAAATGGAAATCATAACCACATTTTTTAATAAGAAACCAAAATCTGATTTTGTAATAAAATTAGCCATAACCCCATAAATGATGAAATTTTAATGTCTTTAAAACATACAAGGTCTGTATTTTCTTTAGTAAATTACAATTACTTTAGAGCATAAAACAGTTTTATTAAAACAGCATTGTTCTTAACACACTTAAATAATATATAAAGTTTTGGGAAGATTCCCTACTTTTATTTAAGGTTTTAAATAATAATTAAGCATCGTGTAAAATGACTGCAGATTATTTTTCAGTATTTATAAAATTTTAATCACTGCTTATGTAAATAAAATTTTTTTTGTCACTTTTCTGCACTTTCGTGTCTTGCTTTTGATCACTTTCACACATTATCATATTTTGAGTAATCCGATCACTTGATCCTGTCTGAAAATTTCGACACGTACTTTTGTGGGAAAAACAATCCTTTATTTGATTTTCTAGAACTAGACTTGACAAAAGTCTCTACTTTTTTAACAAAGACATCAAAGCCAAATAAAAATCCCTGAAGACAGAATACATTTAAAAAGAATCCAATGTACTCCATCATGGTCGAAACCAGGTCAGATGGACAATAGCATCCTTCCTAAACGTGAGCGAACAATCGAGTTTAGTTCTCCCTAAAGTGATTCCACCAAATCGCAAGTGAATTATATTACATCAACATATTTCTGAAAGAGCCGAAACCACTGGCTGGCAAGAAAACAAGTGGCTAAGGGATTCGAAAACCACGACGATACTTTATATACCGTCTAAAAAATTATGAAATGGAAATTATAGCAGAGATTTTGTCCCCGGGGAAACTTCAGTTCGTAGCATTAAGGCTAAGTTATTAATAATAAAAAGACAAGAAAAAATTTATTAATATTAACTATGTGGACAAACAATTAAAGAATTAAAATGCTCGCCGTCTGCCATACATCGTCGTCTCATCGTCTTCTTTGTTCTTTCCTCGTCCCCTTTGAGGAGTTGAGCAGTCGTTCTCCTGCTTCATCCAGTATCACACTCAGACATTCTGACTCAACAATTTCACCTGTTGTATTATGACAAGAAAAATTTTACATTGAAAACAAAAATAAAACACAAAGGAAAAGAAAAAAACTTAAGTATTTGGCCATCAGCAGCAGCTGTAAAAGTAATGTTTGAATCATGATATAGACCAACTTTCCTGGCGGTGTATCTGTCATTAGGTTGAACTTTAATGATCTCATAAAGGAACGAAGTTTCATTACAGACCTAAAGTGAGATTTTTGGATTTTTACCTTATCGCCGAGTCTGCAAGTTTGTGCAGTTTTTTAATGTTTATTATTCTGTCAGCTGTTCTGTTTTTGCATTTTCATAATACTGTTGCGGTATTTTGTTATCTAGCATAAATTGAAAGATATTAGTCACCGTGAAGATGGATAATATTCACACCCTACATAGTTTTCCTTTTTACTTCCACCATCAACTGAAATGGTGAATATATCGTGGTTATAGACGCCGAACATTTTAGTATTTTTTGTAAATTTCAGACATATTTGTATCATTTCAGTGGGTCTTCGATAAAATTTTTTTTTTGTTTTTTTAAATTAAAATAGTTATGCTTACATGGCTTATTGTTTGAATTGTTTCACTTCTAGATGATTATTCAGAATATTTTGTGGAGGAGAACGTGGAGTCTCCGAAAGAAAATAATCCTGAGAAATGGAAAAACAATATGGTAAACCATTCTTTATGTTGAAATTGTCATCTCTGTAAAAAAATCCATTGATTGCAATTTCACATAGAGAGGTCTCTTTAATAAAATATAAAATAATACCTCTTAGAGCGTTCGATTTATTTTTGTGTCTGAATAATTATGTTTTATATATTTTCTAATTAACTTTTAGTTAGTCCAAAATGTCTCGAATTCGTTTAAACCATCCTAACATTCTTTGTTATATATGTAGTGGAGTGACGAAACACCTTACTCGATTAGGGAAAAAAGAGTTCTAACCTTTATTTGGGACAAATGAGAGCCACATATATCTTGTTTATTATATTCTAGGCATGGAAGCCAAAGAGCAATGGCCTTAAGCAGCTAGCGGCTTATTTGAAGGACTAAAATAGAATAGGACATTATTTACATTAGGGCATCGCTTAATGTGTTTCTATTATTGGTAGCAATTTGATGTTTGTGCATTATTGACGAGGCCTCTTTGCTGTTAGATGTTATTCTACTTCATATTTATTAAAAATAAAGTTTACACCTCTTTATTCACTATTGTAATTAATAGTATAATATGCTAAATTTAAATGCAAAACTTCCATTTAGAGAACTTTACTGTCATTTATTTTGAATTACTGAAAATTCTTTATGGATAATTAAAGTTTCAATATTTTTTTAGCAAATTTTTATAGTTGTTCGTTTTGCAATGCACAATTTTAATGTTTCAAAGCTTGTGTAATTCAATTATTTATAATGTTAATTAATTTGGATTCCTGTGACATCAAAAGTTTTGTGAGAGTTAAATATAAAAGAATTGATTGCGCTTTTTTAGGTAGAAGAATCAGTTTTGGATGGTAATTATGGATTACAGTACGTACCTGACAAACCTGATTCCGAAACTGTGATAGGTTAGTGAATCCATTACTTTTCTTCAAACTAACTTTTAATAATGATGTAAGTATTTTTAATTCATGCATTGCTAAAAGTGCTTCGCCTCACATTTTTGAAAATTTTCTGAAGAGTCTATACTATAGAGTCAATCCTAAATTTTTTTTTCTCTTAAGGAACTTTAGATCTGAACATAATTTAGTTTTTCAATGATTTAAAAATCCAAATGATTGGTTTTTCGAATGATGGAAATTTAACGGAAATCTTCTGATATGATATAGGAATGGGGCAAGTTGCATGTTTCCGATCGGAAGGATTTGGATGTAGTAAGAAGCTTATTGAACACTGGGAAAGCATCAGAATAGTTTTCTTGTTTTAAAATTGTGTAAGTTCCACAATTTGAAACAGCTTCATGCACATTAATTTACTCCAATTTCATACTAAATTCCTCTCAATTCCTTCATATAGATCGTAGTGCTTCAAACCAAACAAATAAAATTTCAAAAATATTTCTTAATATCGGCTTTATATGCTTGTATTTATAAATTAATTTAGATTCTTATTTATATAAGATAATAATATGATAACAAAGTCAACGTTTTGAAAATATCTGAAATGTGCATGACGTATTTTTAAAAGGACATCGAACATACACACTATTGAAAAATTACTTGGATTTTCTGAACAATGTAATTCTTAAATCTAAATGATGTAAATTCATTTATTTTAACTCACTCTACTGTGACTTGAGATTGCGTTAAATACTAATTCGAGAACCAATATTTAAGATGTCTATCCCCTGAAAAGAATCTTATGTAGTTACATTTTGATATGATGTCTTTCAGGGACGTATTTGAAAAGGTTGACAGGGTTAGAGCCCTTGAGTTCTTTTAACACACTAAGCAAATGCACAATGGAAGTTATCTTAGTGAATTAAGCTAAGGTCGCTTTCAGACGGTATGCGATACTGAAATTGAGCCACTTCTTATCATCGGTCTTCCAGAAATAAGTTGCCTAAATCTTTTCGTTGAAATACAAATAAAAGTAAATATAAGCCTTGTGAATTCACAAAGAGAAAAAGAGATAACTAAATATGCTTGAACTTTAACAGAAATTAAGACTTTATTTTTAACAAATAACATAAAAAGTTTAAATATTCAGCTTTACAATACTTTTTATTTCATGGAATTTTATCCAATTTAATTTGGAAAGAATTCCAAACTTTGACCTTCTAAATTATTTTCTTTATTTTATTTTGGGAGTTTTACAAGTTATTTGTAAATTTCCTTGACTTTTGATAAATATTCTACATTTTTTCCTCACGATTTTACTATTTTCTAGTCCAGGTTGTTAAGAACCCTATAAAATGTTTTTTCTTTACGTTTTAACTTTAAAAAATGCGTAGTAAAAGCATGTTTTTAAGCATTTTAAAATTTAAAAACATGCTTTTAGTATGCATACTAAAATAGTCTAAAAATTAAAAAATAATTTTTTAATGAATAATTATGTATGAAAATTATTTTTGACTACCCTAAAACTTAAAAGCATGTAACGCATATATTTACTTCTTGGTATTAATAAAATTTTGCATCAGTCGGGGAGAGCAAGCTATCGTCTTAGTATCACGATCGAAATAATAAAACTCCAATTGCATCCATTTTGTAATGATAAGAAGAAAAATACGAAGTCAAATTGAACACAGATTGAAGAAAAGGCAAAAGAAGGAGAGCGACAGTATCTTGATAAATTTTTGAATCGCATTCGGGAATTGTGATATCGCTATTCTAGTGAGTCCAAATAAGTCTCATGGCAGGGGAAAGGTAATAGGAGAAAATATGAGTTCATCATGAAGGCCGCTGTGATTTTTCTTAATTAATCTCTGGATCTTCGAGAATTCGCTGAGTCCTACACGCACTCGATTCCCAGAGGATTCAGGTAAATGATCGTTGTTCGAATGAGGCTAGGTCCATCAACCGAATGTAAAGACTGCGTAAGTGTTCTGCACAACAATCCACTACACAACCTTCTTGTCGCAGGCTAGTACTGTCATATATGGCGTTTTGTCTTGCTTTACAGCCACTGAGCTGTTCATTACGACTTGTGAGTCCCTTTTGGACACTGGTTTGTAGCCAAATCGGTTGGCCATTTTCGGATTGGCTCTTCCTCTTTCTTGGGTGGCATGGCAGTACGACGGACTGTAAAGGGTTGACTTAATGAAGCCCTGATGGCCTTCACAGTATTTGGGGGCAAAACTAAACTAAGCGTTCACTTTTGTTCAAGAACAGTAACTAATGAAGACGCTATAAAAAGTACCGCCAACTGGGAGGAGAGTCGTGGGTGAAACTTGTGCCAAGTTTCAGAGGCGCGGCTTTTTGTTAAATTACCTTGTGTTTGAGAGAGCCAACTTGCTTACGGTATGAATAAGTAGGAGATTTATGTTATTTACTAGAGTAGGATATACTCCAATGAGGGGTGTAAGGATCGGATCCCATTATTTTTGGGTGAGTCTGTAGACTCTGTATATACTCATGAAGTCCTTGCGTTTCCTGTCGCCAGTTCGGCCGACAATTGTTTTGAGCTTCAAGAATATGCAGTCATCGAACTTAAAAATTGCGTTGTTAGTAGATTACATCCAGTTCCTCTTTGTTACTTCATTTCTATTAATTCACTAACCTGGGGTTATTAGAGACATTAACGTAATGTGTAACTAATTTCTGAACTTTGTTTTGTTAGTATTCAATTTATAAAAATCTTTCCATTGTACTGCATTGTACATAAACTTAATCGATTTTCATCCAGCATAGATTTAGGTTTAGTCTAGAAAAAAATGTTTGATTATTAAAAGTTCTTTATTCACAGTCCCCTAGTTTCGGCTACCGTGACCTACTTTTATCTGGAACATTAATATAAATATATATATATATATATATATATATATATATATATATATATATATATATATATATAACCGTTTTAAGTATGTTTTATAATTTTATTTTTTAATTTTTTGCGCTTTGTAAAGGAAATGCCAAACAATGTGAAAGTCCCCAACATAAAGCAAAGCAAAATATACAGAACCTCGGTGCTGCCCCTAAAGCGAAGATCATGGACAGCACTCAATGGATCACAGATAAAGTAAGCTTGACTCTTTCTAATCGTGCTTCGTGGACTTTTTTAAAATTTAGTATAAGTAATTCCATTCTTTCCAGGAAGTTTGTGAGCCCCAAATCAGCTGTCATCTAAGCGAGAACAGGACTAGTCGAAGATACTCAATGCCTCCTCTTTGCTCTAGTACACCACCAGATGTCACAGTACGCACTTGGGGGGACAGGGCATACGACTATATGCAACCCCGCCAAACCTTGGCCACTTACAATAGACCCGGTATCGATAATCATCATGGCAACAAGGATCGCCACAGTTTAGATCTCAGTTACGAAGCAGAGCCAGAAGTTCATAATTGTTCCTGTTGTGGAAAAGGTTTATGTGAGTAAATTTCTTTGGATTTCAAACGAGATCTCACCTCAGTCACGCCGAATTCTTGACTTGTTCAGAACTGGCTTTAAAATTAGTCATATTAATTCTATAAATTTTAACTAATAATATTCATTATTGATATTTAGGTATTTATAATATACTAGAAATACTTATTTTAAGCATTATGTATGATAATTATGTAAATATGTATGGAAATACATATGATACATACATACGCTTTGTTGAAAATTCCACTTTAAGTTTATGAAAAATGTCGATAATTATAAAATAATGAGATACATTTGTAAAAAGAAAGTTGTTATTAATGCAAAATATAACAAGATAATAAATGCATATGAAATTTGAACGATTATCTTTATAATATTTATTGTAATTTGAAATCATTAAATTAATTTATCTCACTTTGTTTTGTTGAGTCACCTGAAAATATAATTCTTTGCATGTTTCTGCAGTGCCGAAAAGACAACTTAAATTTGAACTTTAAAGTATGTTCATGTTTTTTAACAGTTTCACAATTTTCTGGATCATTGAAGCAGCACCTCTGACATACGATTGTGGCACCTTCGTCAAGTTCAACTTTTAATCAAAATGTGCATTTACATACTTTCTCGAGCTAATAAATGTTGTTTAATTTCTGTAGGTGAAGGCTCAGCGATGGGCATTGAAGCGTTACGACTCTATTTCCACATTGAATGTTTCCGGTGTTGTTTCTGTAGCATTCCATTGGGCAATGGATCCTGTGGTACAGATGTTCAAGTCAAAAATAATCAACTTTATTGTCCATCATGTTTTACAGTTGATTAGGTTGGTATTTTTCAACAAAATTAATTCAATTAAAATCTCAAGTAAATTAAGTGCACTTTAATTTGCATGCAATTCACATGTCCTCTCTCCCTCTTTTATTAAGAAAGTGGAAATATGTGGATTCAACATATTTTTATTTGAAGATTGAGATTATTTTTTGTGCTTAAAGAAGTTCTTGAAAAAAGTCACAGTTTCATTGTTATTTTAGCCTAAACAATTTCACAAAGTTTTTAAAAACCAATAATGCAAAAAATTATGCCTAGTAGATCTTATGTTTGTGTATGCCACACTTTGTAGATTCGTTTAATTCAAAATTATTTTTTTAAAGAAATGGTCACTTCAAATTTAAATATCTCTAATTATATATTAAGATATATCCAGGAAATTCCATACGTAGTTTGAAATGTCTTTTTCGAGTTGTCTTCAGAATTTTTATTTACAAGGGAAAATACTTATTTCAATACTTAAAGATTAACCTTGAAAAAGTTTTTTTTTTCTTTAATGATAAATACAGTATGTGCAAGCAATATTTTGAAGACCTTAAATACAAATTAATTCAAAACTTTTTCTTTACTCAAATAGGAAAAAAAATACCTCTGGTAAATCTGCAAATTATTCTGTCCCTTTACAAAAAAGTTATAAGATATTTTTAAGAAGCCAAACCCCATGTAAATCCCCCATGTAAAAAAAATTGACAAAGCTTTGATTCATGATATTGAGTTCCATAGTAAAATTTATATCTATTCAAAATTTTCAAATTTTCAAAAAAATATAAGTTTAAGAAATGTTTTACTGCAAATTATAAAGGCATATTTGAGGAAAACTATTCCTTATGTAGTAAGTTTGTGTGTTGTGGATTCTTCTAGTGCTGGAATTTATTCTGTATGTTTTCCACAAACTTGTGTTAGACTTAGTTATGTTTCTACTTTAGAATATAATACATTACTGTTTACATAGTTTCAGGAACAATTTTTAAGACTGAAATTTCAGTTTGAAAAGACTATATATAATAAAAATTGTTTTACTTTCTAATACTGATTTTTTATTTTTATTTTTTATTTTTTTTTTTTTTAGGTTTACTGGTCTTCTTTTATAAACGATACAAATGAAAGAAATATTTTCTACTCTGTTCAAAGAATAAAAGTAGAAATGTCACCTAATTAAGTCTTAGATGGAGGTATCATTTGTTTTTCAGCCAAGATTTCAATTTTCCTACTCCAATACCTCAAATTTAAGCGTTAGTATATATATAATCAGGCTATGTGTATAGCTTTTAAAAGAGTGTATTTTTGATCTGAAAAATTTGAAGGCAATCATTATAGCATTCTTTAAGTATTGGACTGGCTTCCAGGTTCTGGAAGCACCACAGACAGAGCTAAATGACTTTTTCTGCTGTAATTGGTGGAAGAAATTGTTTCAAAGTATACTTCAAATGTAACTTCTTTGATTGAAATTTACTCTATGGCTGGACCCCAGTTGGCTGAATAAAAAAAAGGTACCATAACAAAATTATAAAGAATTATTTTAATAATCATGCTGTGCTCAATGCGAAACTTTCAAATAAAATGCAATTCTAATTTGAATTGGATCATAAGTTACTTAGATTGCTAAAGAAACTTTTCTTCTTTTGAATGGAAATGGAATATTCTCCGATTCCTTTCAACATGTTGTAGTTTCAAAGACAGACGTATTTAATGCCTTGTATAGTTGTAAATATTCTTTTTAGAATCATTTGATAGTGTAGATTCGAAACCCATACACACATCCATACATATAAGCATATAAATACTGGGTAACATCCCAATTTCACAGCAGTCATTATTGAATTAGATGCAATTGACGTATTGATTATTAAAAGGAGCAAGAGGGTTCGAAAAAAGCTGTTATGTAACAATAGTCAGAAACTTAGAATGGTATGATAATTGGATAGCTGAAAGACTGTAAAAGAAATTAAATGTTTTAGTCGCAGAACGCTTTATAATTCGTGTATGTAAATATATATTTGCATACATACTTCCATATATATATATATATATATGTATATATATATATATATATATATATATATATATATATATATATATATATATATATACATATATATACATACATACATACCTCTAGCCTCATCACGATGGTTTTCCAAATGCTTGTGAGCTAAGTTCATTAAATGAGTGTGTCACTTTCTTCCAAAATCTGAGATGAAGACAACAAGAAACTTAGCACATAATTTATTCCCCTCTTGCCAACCCATTGTGTTAGGATCCAATTGAATTTGGATTGACCCATTTCTTTGAGTTGCCTCCTCCACATCTTCCTATTATTATGAATAGATTTGGATTGTGTGCTCTGCAATACCGACCAGACTAATTCTTTGTTAAACATCTTAAGAAAATGTATGAACCTGAAATTTCCTAAAGATATGTACCCAAACTGAAATTGGAAGCCTAAAAATATGTTATTGAAACTTTTCACATATATGTAAATTTATTTTAGCTTCTCTATTTTTCATAAAATGAAATAGCAGAAAAATATCTCATTGTAAATACAGACAAGAATTTTTAAAAAATATTTTCTTCTTCCATCATTTTTAAGCAAAAATTTCAGTCTTTCTCAATTTGTACAAATTTCTAGTCTTGATAAAGGCAATTTATTTAATATTCTTGAATTAATCCAAATTTTTGTCTGCAAACATCTTATTCCAAATTGACTGTACAAAAAAAAAAAAAAAAAAAAAAAAAAAAAAAAAAAAAGATTCAAGGTCAAAAAAAATTTTCTATCAGTTTTCATTCTATTTTATATGAACAAGTTTCCATATGTATTTGATTGTAAAATGAAAGAAATAGTTTTTTTTCTTTGCATTTTTTATTCTATGTTTCCATTTACGTAAAGTTTTGATAGACTTTACTTGCATAATAAATTTACTATTTCTCTGAAAAATATTTGTATGTGAAAATATTCAGTGTATAAAATTCCGAATAAATCATTTCCTACATATTAATGTGTTTTGTTGTATTTAAAACATTTCATAATTTCAATATAAAATAATGTATAACATGAACAATAAAACCCAATTTACGTACAAAACTGTGATTATTTCATTGTCTGTCATAGATAGATGGATATTTCATTAGGGTACTTAATATGCAGAGTGTGTAAACATCTAACAGAAAATATATAATATTAAAATGTGTTAGTTAAAGCTTTTTATATAAAGGACTTTATTTTAATGCAAAATTTTTTTCTCTCTCTCTTAGTTTTCTAGTCTGGAAATAACTATTGTCTTAAACTATGGTTAGGGATTCATGATTATTTCATCACATATTTTATTATTTAAAAGAGAGACTGCATTCGCATTCTTATAATCAGTCCTAAAATTTTTTTCCTTTCAAAAATTTCAGAAATATCACCTGAAAATTCCAAACACGTTTCTGGATAAAAAAATTAAAGGTAAAATGTAAGTTATGATGTAAAATCTTAAAATTGAATTATACTGTATCCCTTTCTTTTTAGATAGCGTTATTCGAATTTGAAAATTTGGAATCATCAGATATACCTAAATAGACACATAAAAAAACAAGACATATGCATTTTATTATATGAATTGAATGGAGATGGTAGAAGTAAGCTCTCATGCATTGGAACTTCATACCTGTGATTTGAGTTAGTCACTCAATTCATTAGAACTGTGTGAAAAAAATAAACTTCCTCGAATTTTAAAAATAACAGATTTTTAGGACAGTTTTTCCAAGTAAAAAAAACGATTTTTGTCCAATTTTCAATTTAAAAGACATTTTGGATACAAAAACTTCATCTCAAAATAGGCAAAAACTTTGATTTTCCCATCTACCCCTCATTGCAAGAAGGTGAAAAAATCAAGTTTGTCGAATTTTGATTAAAATAGATTTTGGGGACAGATTTTTATTGGTAATTTAATAAAATGAACGGTTTTTCTAAAATTTTTAGGTTTGAAAGGGATTTTGCAAGGAAAAACTTCCAGATCTTATAAATAGGTTTAAATGTTAATTTTCCCTGCTGCCTCTCATTGGCAAAATAGAATAAAATCAAGTTAATGGAATTTTAATAAAAATAGAGATTAAGAACAGATTTTCTATGTAATTTCATAAAACAAGCAATTTTCCAAGTTTAAAAGTAATTTCGGTACCAAAAACTTTTATGTCAAATTAGGTTAAAACGTTGATTTTCACTGCTAACCCCCATAGAAAGAATATAAAAAAAGCCAAGTTCCTCGAACTTTAATAAAAACAAGTTTTTTCTCGGTTATTTCATGAAATAAATAAATTTTTTCAATATTTAGATTTGAAAGTGACTTTACAACGAAGAACTTCCTGATGTTTATTTTTTCATATGGAGAATCGTTCCATTTTTAAAAGAATAGAAGAATCGAATCTCAATTTTGTAAAAGAGTCGATTATTTTAAAATATAGAATTGATTCTTTCAAAAGAATCGATACTTAGTTACAAACTAATCGATTCTACCAAAAAAAGGATAGATTCTTTAAAAGAAAATATTTTTAAAAAGAACGAATTCTTTTAAAAATCAATAGATTCTCAAACAAGGATCTATACGATTCTAAAAATTAATCGATTCTTTTTTTTAAAAAAATGGATACTTTTTTACAAAATTCGATTCTTTTTAGAAATAATCGATTGCTAAGAAAGAATAGATTCTTTTAAAATAATCTATTGTTTTGAAAGAATCGACTATATATAAGTAAAATCATTCTTTTATTATTAATTTAAACTCGATATTTTACCATTCTTCTAATAGGGGATAGGAAGCAAATTCAACATTTTAACTTATTTTGAGGTCTCTGTTCGAAAATGGCTTTTAAACTTGAAAGTGGGACTAAAATAAATCGTTTTATTAAACTACCGACAAAAAACTAAGTGAAAAACCTGTTTTTTTTTAAATGCGAGAAACTCGATTTTTTTAACATTCTTCCAGTGGCGAGGGGGTTGCAAGAAAAATCAACGTTTTAACATATTTTGATGTCTGGAAGTGTTCTGTTCGGAAATGGGTTTTTAAACTTGAAATTGGGACTAAAATCGTTCGTTTTATCAATTTACCAAGAAAACACTGTCTGAAAAATTGATTCCTATTAAAATTCGAAAAACTCGATTTTTTAACATCTTCCAATTGGGGGGGGGGTGTAGAACTCAAAATCTACGTTATAGCATATTTTGAGGTCTCGAAGTGTTCTGTTCGGAAATGGACTTTAAACTTGAAAATTGTAATAAAATCGTTCGTTTTATTAAAACACCGAGATAAAAACTGCCCAAACAACCTGTTTTTATTCAAATGCAAAAAACGTTTTTTTTTTTTTTTTTTTTTTTTTTTTTTTTTTTTTTTTTTTTTTTTTTACATTTTTTTCAATGGGAGATTGCAGGGAAAATCAACGTTTTAATCTATTTTGATGTCTCGAAGTAATAAATGGCTTTTAGACTTGAAAGCTGGACTAAAATCGTTCGTTTTATAAATTACCGAGAACAAAATGTCCGATAAATCTGTTTTTATTAAACTGCAAGAAACTCGATTTTTTTTTTTTTACTTTCTTCCAATGGGGGTAGAAGGTAAAATCAGCGTTTAAACCTATTTTAAGGTCTTGGAGTGGTCTGTTTGGAAATGACTTCTAAACATGAAATTTGGACGACATCGTTCGTTTTATTAACCTACTAACCTACTGAGAAAAAGCTGTCCTTAAAACCTGTATTTATTAAAGAGCAAGAATCTCGATTTTTTTTACACTTATCCAAATGTTGGTAGCAGAGAAAATCATCGTTTTAACTAATTTGGAGGTCTCGAAATCTTGTGTTCGCAAATCGCTTTTAAACTTGAAAATTGGACTGAAGTCATTCGCTTTCTTAAATAAACGAGAAAAAAAATTGACAGTAAAATCAATTATTAAATTAAAATGCGAGAATTAAAATGCAATTTATTAAAATGCGAGAAACTCGATTTTTGGACATTCTTCCAATGTGGAGCAAATCATTCATTGTATTCAATTACGAGAAAAATTTGTCCAAAAAGACATTTTTATTAAAGTTCAAGAAACTCAAAAATTTTGACATTCTTCCAATTGGGGAAAGCAGGTAAAATCAACGTTTTAACCTATTTTGTGGTCTCGAGGTGTTCTATTCTCCAATGGCTTTTAAATTTAAAAAATGGACTAAAATAATTCGTTTTATTAAATTACCGAGAAAAAAAACTATCCCAAAAGCATGTTTCTATTAAAATGAGAGAAACTCGATATTTGACATTCATCAACAGGTGGGTAGCAGAGAAAATAAACGTTTTAACTAACTTGGAGTTCTCGAACCATTATGTTCGCAAACAGCTTTTAAACTTCAAAAATTGCACTAAAATAGTTCGGTTTATATTACAGAGAAAAAAACTGTTCGAAAGACCTGTTTTTATTGAAATGTGAGAAACTCGATTTTTTGACATTCTTCCAATAGGGGGAAGCAGGCAAAATACACGTTTTAACCTATTATGAGGTCTCGAAATTTTCTGTTCGCAAATGGAATTTAAACTTGAAAATTGGACTAAAATCTTTCGTTTTATTAATATATATAGAGAATAAACTGTCCAAAAAACATGTTTCTATTAAAATGTGGGAAAGTCGATGTTTGACATTCATCCAACGTGGGGTAACAGAGAAAATCTTCGTTTTAACCCATTATGAGGTCTCTAAGTGTTCTGTTCGCAAATCGCTTTTAAACTTGAAAAGTGGACTCAAATCATTCGTTTTATTAAATTACCTACAAAAAACTGTCCAAAAAACCTGTTTTTATAAAAAAAAGGGAGAAACTCCATTTTTTCACATTCTTCCAAAAGTGGCTAAAAGGCAAAATCAACGTTTTAACTATTTTGAACTCCAGAAGTGTTCTGTTCGCAAACGGCATTTAAGCTTGAAAATTAGTCATAAATCGTTCGTTTTATTAAATTACCGAGAAAAAACTGTCTAAAAAACCTGTTTTAATTAAATTGCAAGAAGATCGAATGTTTGACATTCTTTTAATTGGGGAGTAGCAGGTAAAATCAACGTTTTATTTTATTTTGAGGTCTGTTCGCAAATGGCTTTTAAACTTGAAAATTAGTCTAAAACATTCGTTTTATCAAATTACGAAGAAAAAACTGTTTTTATTAACTTAAAGTCATTATGACAACTTTCCGGTCAGGAAAAGTCTCCAGCTTTATATATGAATAGCATAATAAATGACCAAAAAGGAGCACTGTTTTAAACCGCAAGCATTCCTAAAACAAATTTCTTACTCCCTGATGTAGGAAGGTCCTGGTGGTTGTTTCTTTTTACCTATAGTAAAATCTGGAAGAACTGACTATACCACCCCTATACTTTGCTAACTATTCTACCCAGCTAGATATCTGAATGATTGCAGCTTCTACACTGGTATTTTTTTTTCGAACATTTCAATACAAAAATAAGATAATATAGATACATTTTTAAATATTTAATATTGTTACGTTATTAAAACTGTTGATTATTATTAAATAAACATCTTTGACCGAATGATGACCGAATCAGTAGAGTGTTGTTCTTAGGTACCGCAATTCGTAAGTTCAAATTCCATTGCTGACTTGGATGTACGCAGCCGTTTGGAAAGCAGTAGGTTACGGTCACGCCATATCTTTTGTAACAAAATAGTATACCGTAGCACTTCTTATAAATGTTCTCGTAATTCCGGTAAATTTCAAAATTTCTACCTTCTAAATTCTGTTACATTTCTGAATTTCTCAAAGAAGCTATTATCTTGACTTGTTGAAAGAAATATCATTTTCATTTATTTCAGTCATGTTCTCGCTTTAGACTTTAGTGCATGTGCATTCCCAACTCGCAGCATAATCAAAAAATGCGAGCTTTGGCTTGGCAAGCGTGCTGAAATTGTATACAACAGATCATCCAATCACAGAGCGTTTGGAAGACCGATTTGTAGGCGCTTCTTTGCTAACAAGTGTATCTAGGGTTGCCACTATATTTTTCGAAGGAGCTGCATGGTGAATCGGTACCCATCTATGTGCTCATGCTCACGGACTTGCCTTATTTTTATGACGTTTAGCTCAAGTTCAGTCGGAGCACTATCGCTGCCGTTTGCCTATTCTTATTAATTTTACCTTCGAGAAAGTTAGATAAAGGTTGTTATATTGTTATCTTAATCGCTCAAGTTGGCCAACAATAATTCAATGAGAAACATGTTTCGGAAAAATAAAAACAAGACTTATTTTGATAAGAATTTAAGGATTTTACAATTGGCAATTCCTTTAATTTAAATTTTTACAATTATGTATAAGTTAATTTTTAATATTTTCTCTCTGAAATTTGCATTTTTCCTCCCATTTCTAATGAATAAAAATAATTAAAAACTGCCAGTAGCGTTGTGTTAATCTTATACATATTTTTATGCCTTATTTTTATGCAGTTTAATAACTGTTGTGCTCTAATGCGCATGCGCATGGACTTAAAAATCTATTTCGGTACCGTTTCACCGAAAGATGTGGCAACCCTTGATACGCTTGACATAGCAATTGCCAAACTTAATCATAATAGTAACCATATTAGCAACATCAAATTAGTAGCCAAATGGTCGCCATGAATTGTGTGTTTACATAGCTGATGATTAAATGCCTTATTTCTAAGTTTTTTCGAGAAAATCAGCAGATTTATCTAAAGTTTTATTAATTACTTTATATATAGATCAGATTGAAAGGCAGAATATGGTAAAATCTTTTAACAACGGTCAGTTTAGTATAAATTGCTAAAAAGGCGGAATAAATGTGCTGTTTCCCGTTATTTGTCTTAGAGTTTTGAGAAACTGACTGGATGCTACTTCAGGTCCCGAGAATTTCATATAAGTAGTAAAATGAATATAGTATTAATAAGAGTGAGTTGTATTAAAGTAAGCAAGATATTCTACATAATAATAGCATTATTGCATATATTTCATGTATGATTATATGTATACTATTTTTATTTAATTTCCTGGGTAATTTCCAAGTTCCGGGGTCCCCGCCGCCATGTTTTTGGCGCTATTTCTGTACAAGTGATAGCCAAATTGTCGCCAAGTGATGTTTACAAATTGTGTATTAAGTTTATACCCAATTTCAAAACGTATTTTGGACAAAAAAAGGGTTTCAAATGTTGTTAAGATGAATACAAATTTAAATTTGAGTTTTTAATGTATTTAAAGGCGCTTTTGTACTGGTTATTAAACTAAACAGTGCGGAATTTTTGCAATAAGTGCAAATTAAGCAAAATATAAGCATTAGTTGGTTATATTTAGGCAATTATGATTATAAAATATTTAGATATATTTATAAAATATGGTTGTTATTTAATGAAATTATTTTAAAACTATCAAAAGATTAAAAAGTAATAAAGTATGGTACAAATTACTTCTCGAAATTATTAGCTTAAAATGAAAATATAAGAACGGAGTAAATGCTTTAAATAAATAATAAAATTTTAGCTTAAAGTTCTGAAGAAAGTAAGGGAGTGAAATGATTTTTCTTATCTAAGTGAGGTAAAGCTCCCCTTGATCTTCTGTAACAATAACGGTAGACGGTCGTAATAAAATTACTTTTATTATTTAGCGTATCACTTTTAACAATGTATTACACTATAAAATAATATAGTTTAAAAATATTTCTTCTTCATTTTGTATTAAATTAAGACACAACTTTGAATAAAAAAGTTCCAAAAGCAGTAAATAGAAATATATAAATGTGAAATATGAGATCACTTGTTACCCTTCGAAAATTAAGCATAAAATGTAAAATAAAAAAAGCACTTACCTAATTTAAGTATCCTGAGTTGTTGGTGGATACACACGCTTAATCTGATTTAAAAAATCTTGGAAAGCATCTTACGGATTTTCTTTCCTTTTCTCCACATAAATTCACAAAGGTAAGAATCAAATTGATTTTTACACTTGCGAACTGTGAGGAGGGATCTCTTAATTGAGCCCCACAAGCCATCAATTGTATTGGTTTTAGCTCCAGTATCAGGGTGTCTGAAAGTAACACTATGATTAACTCTCAGATGATCAAAACCCTCATCTGAAAGACAATCATAGGCTTTCCAACAATCAGAAATGATTGTAGTACCTGGATGCACATATTTTCGTATGATTGCTAACAAAGTACCCCTATCCCTACGTTCTACTACCTCAAAAAAAAAAAAACATCTATTTGTACCCCTCTCTATTCCCCGAAAACCCACTTGCCATCAACCCTTCTACCCCTATTAAATTTACGTTTCCCAAATTTACTTTCATCAATTTCAATAATAATTCCCTCCCCCCCCCCAATTTTAAAAGAAGAATTTAAAATAAAATCGATGCAAACCTCCCTTGAAAAGCTGAACCAGTCAGTTATTGTATTTCTTGAAATTTTTAATTCGTGCACGATAAAATCAATAGGCAATTTATACATCCACATATAACTTAACATTAAAACTTTGAAGAGACTCAAATGACTCGATTCAAACCAACTTCCCTTTCTCACAGATCTTTTCACCCAATGCTCATTCACTCCTTTCTTACGACATTCCCACATATATCCGTCAGTTGAGCCTCTTTCTGCAAGGCGCATAGGGGATCTGCAAGTCGGACATTCATAAGTCCCGGCAAGCAAACCAACACTGCACCAATGCAGCATTCCATTACTATATAAGTGGAACGTGCAGCTGTAGAGTCCCATAAACTGTTTCTCGAGTGGTTTTGAGACTTTGATAAATCGTAAAGTTCGGAACGTCCAGAGTGGTCTGTCACGTGTGTTTATACCTCTTGTGGCCAGGCCCTCATAAACTCAATCTCAAGGGGACTGTATGACGTTATAGAACCCATAAAGTTTGATTCAATAGCACTGCTCTTCAGATTTTGACATTACCCGAACAGTTATTGGATCATAAACTTTAAGTCATCTGGAAGCCCTTGAATTCCTTCTCTAAGTGATCCTTCAAACCACTTCAAGGGCTAAGCTATATATTCAAGAACGGACAGATGAGAAGAGAGAGATGTGAGCTGAAACTTAACTGTTCATTTGTAGCTCCCGAGAGAGCTTAGGCCGAGGCCTGTTACTTACTTCTCCGTGTAAAAATTATGTTTAGTGTGTAGCTGTGTAGTGTGTGAGACGTCGAATAAATGTTAAATGTGTACGCTACCGTCTCTTCATTTTCCATCTGACGTCTGTTTCATTCGACTACGTTACGACACCCTTGCACCATTGCAGAATTGCCAAATTTCCCTGATCCCTCAAATTCCTAAAAAACTCAGAGTCATAACTGAAAACATGTGCAGAAGCCATCCTCAATTTACAAAAAAGGTTTGTGAAACACTTAAGAAATGAAATTTAAAAAACGAAAAAAAAAAATACCACAAGAGCACAGCAAAATGGACAAACCTCCAGAGCACGGCCGAAATGGACAAAAACTTGAAATGGACGCTAGAAAATCCAAATTCGGCGGTATTGGAGTATTGTTAGTTACAGAAACCAATAAGGGTCAGATATTCAAATCACGTGTCATTTCCCCCAATACCCTAAAATAAAGGCGCCGATTGACACCCCCACCTTTATTAAAGGGTGGTGGAAGAGTCTGAAAAGAAGAGCACGGTTTGCCAGAAAATAGGGTTCTAGAATTTGATGATATCTCCCACGCTTGGCGTCCCCACCGAACTCGGTTCCGGGGACCCCCCGAACTGGGAAACAGCCATTTCCTGTTATTTGAGATTGTGAATATTATCTCTATGGCTTTTAACTATATAATAATAATCTCTTTATTAATAATGTACGCAGTTATTTTGATGTAATTTATTCTATTCTTATTCCAAGGTTCTCAGCTGTATTTCCTTAGATTTCTGTAAAGTTTTACAACTTAATGTAGAGAGCAGTTCTTCTATAACATAATATAAATCTAAGTCTTGAATACCATTTAGCTTTACCTCTTAAAAGTAAAATTTAAATATTATTTACAAATTTGTAAATTCAATGTAATGAGGAATTTACACATGTGGGGGATTCGAACAACTTAGTGTTTATCTGATCATTTCAGACTCGTAGATTCCAAAAATGTTCTCAAAAATGTAAAAAACTGGGTCCATCATTTAAAACATTAATTTTAAAGTTAAGCGAAAATCACGTGACATCAAAACGCTCTGTGATGGGTTGTGATGTCATCGTTCATGTCGACCAATATTTTCTTATTGCTTTTAAAGACGCACTATTTTCCGATTTTGCTTTTGAAACTTCCTGAAATTTTCTAGCTATCAAAATTTATTTTTATTTAAACCTGAAGGTTTATTTTATCGATCTAGATAGCTTAGTTATCTCAATTTGTCAGAAATGTCTCTTCTATCTGGATTTACCAAAGGACAGTCAGACAACCTCCCGAAAATTAACAGCATGTCAATGTTTTCGTTCTTGGAAAAAAAAAAAAACCCGGATTTTATGGGAGCAGAAATACGGGGAATTAAAACCCAAAGGTATGTAAAATCAGTTATATATTTATCCAATTTTACTTAACAGGTATTAATATTTTATTCATGCTAATCACAGCTCTTCTGTTTGTAGATATAGACAAGTCAAATAAATATACATGTATCATATACACACATTTGTAGTAGCATCGCTTTTTATAAATAGAGATAGATGTAATATATTAAAATAAAAATTAGAGAAGGTATTTATTGTGAGACCGGGACCTTTAGCCTTCGTGCCAAAGATCCTTAATAATGTATACTGTTAAAATAAAAAACGAAAAAAATCTACCAAAAAATTATTAAAAATATCTAAAAATGTAAGAAAAAAGTTTTAAAATGTTTAAAATTGGCCATACATCACTTTTCGTACATTAAATTATTTTTATTATATTGCTCTTCATCATCCGTATTGTTTTAGTTTTCTGCTCTCCTGTTGAGGGTGGAGCCTAATATTTAAATCCACGCATCGTTTTTTTTTTTTTTTTTTCACTCCAACAAATACTTTATTTTGCCTTTCATCAGTGTGGGCGTGTTGTATTGTGGTTAAGTACGCCTCCGTCTATTGTGGTTAAGTTCGTCATCGTTCTACTCGGGTGCACGGTCCCCGACGGTACAAAAGTCAAGAACTTAATTTAAGTTATTAAAAATTGTTTTTTATGTTTATTTATTATTCTTTAGCCCTTTTTCGGATTTTTAATGCAATTTAATTATTTTTAAAACTTTTATTTTTTATTTTTTCAAAATTTTCAATTTTTTCGATTTTGATCATTTTAATTCATCACTTTTTGTTTATTTTGTACGGATGTCACTGGCCGCAAAAATATTTTATGTTTTTCTATCCCTAAACTCTCTACTCTCGAGTTATTGTGCTATGAACTCACGAATCCACCCTTCTATTTCTTTGCTCTTTTATGTGTTTATTTTTCGCTCGTTGTCATTTTGTGCTTACTGACAGAAGCCTCTGGATTGAAAACCTTTAGCCTTCGTGTTGCAAAAAATAGACCGTAGCGCTCCAAAACCAAACCAATTCTTAAGTATTTTAAATTTGATGAAAAGAAATTTAAAATCTTTAAAAGGCTTTATTTAATTATTTATGCTTTTTTAAATAGAAATACAATTTTATTGTCTTTAATTTAATGTTAAATTAAAAAATGTATAAAGTTTCTGAAATTAAATTTAATTTTTAAAGTAATATCATTATAAGTATTTTAAAAATATTATATACTTTTCAAATTAGTCACCTATTTAATCGAAAAATATCAGTGTAAATTGATACAATTAAGAAAGCATGCATCTTTGAAGAAAATATTTATAATACCTTGAAAATACAAAACCTTCCCCTCCCCCGAGTTATTTATTAGATAATTACGTATATGCTTTAGATATTTATATGTTTTACGATATTTATATGCTTTATCAAACATTTATTGTAGTTGAACTCTGTGATAATACTCGAAAATGAGCAGTTTTAAAAGTTAAATAGCACTGGTTAATCAACAGTCCTTTTAAAGGTATATATGTATTTTTATATACTTTACTTTTTCTAAACTAGTAATATTTAAACAAAAGCAAGCATTTACTTACCAAAAAATGGTCTTCACAAACCCACAGAGATGATTTATATGATAATTTGGGGTTTAAATTCGCAGCCCTTTTCATCGCATTTGTCCAGATTTTACGTGTATGTGGATCTTTGGAAACGCTGAAAAATATCTTCTCATTGCAATTAGTTGCTGTATTTTTACAGAGTGGCACAATACAATATTTATTATATGATTTTTTAATGCCAGACATATTAAAAATATTTCTATTATATGCGATACTTTACACAGAAACAAATTTCGCCTATAAAAACAGAAACAAAAGTAAATAGCATAGGCGCTCGGTGTCGACGTGAACGATGACGTCACAAACTCGGCGGAGGAAAAGTATCGTTTTTGAGAGACGTTAAAGAGTCCGCTATAAAACCCATTAGAAATCACTCATTAGGCCCCCAAATGAAAGAAAAATAGCTACTGTCTTGCTTACTTTTTTGTCTTCTATCGTTTAAAATCAAAATTAGAAAACATGAAAATTCCTCATTATGAAAGTAAAAATTTTAATCTTGCAAACCTAATACATTTTGTTCATAATGTATTCAAAATGGTTGAAATGTAGTTTAACAAACCAACAATAACATATTCTAAAATTGTCATTATAAATTATGAACTTTTCTAATTTATTTTCTCAAGTATATCATTAAAAAATTAAAATTCAGAGCTTTAAAAAGTATTGTTAGTATTGTAAGTCAAAATTCTAGTTTTATACACTACTATAAGCTTCTGTGTGTATAACTTTCAAAGATTAGAAGATGGTGAAGATAATTTGTGCGAAAATAATTCTGAGAAATATATTAATTTATAAAAGAAATATACTAGAACTCATTTTTCTCTTTTCAGTAGTATAAAATTGTATCTGTAATATTATTTTAACATTATTTTGAAAGGCGACCCAAGTAGTTATAAGTATAATTATTATTTAGTATAATAAATAAACTAGTTATGTAAACATTTTTAATTTGAATTTGCTTTGTAGAAATCATTTTAAAGGTATTGAAGTCATTCATAAGGTATGTTTTGCTACTAAACTCAAGTTTGATTGATATCTTTATAACTAGTCTTTTCTATAACTAATACTAGTCTTAATACCTTTTTTGGGTCATTAGGAATGAGTAATAAAATTTATTATGCATATTTTTCTTGTTTTCAAGCAATTAAAATTCAAGACATTTTAAAAACAATATTAGAAATTTCTTGTCAATTTGCATATTTATTATCGATGAAAATGTAATTTTCCTGTTAAAATTTTACTTTCATTCTTTTAATCCTACTTTTTTAATCCTACAGAATATTCTTTGAATTTACTGCAGTTGTTTTGGGATTTTGTGCAGAATTAAATTATCTTGAGAATGATGTGTTAATTATTTGGATTGAAAGAATCTCAATTCAGTACTTACCGATTTTACAGGTGAGTTTTCTGCCTATGTTCGAAATGTATGACTAATTAGTATGTTATTCAAATTATTGAATTTATATATATATATATATATATATATATATATATATATATATATATATATATATATATATATATATATATATATATATATATATATATATATATATATATATATATATATATATATATATATATATATATATATGGGCTCGGTCTCGCCTCTCCGACACGACGATGCCATTGGCGCTGCCGTCGCCAGGACCTTTTTGCCGCGAGTCTTTCCCTACAGAAGAAGAAATAGCTGCGACGACTGTAGACGTAGTCGATGAAGGAGAACTTTTTTCGACGCTCGCGCCATTTTTTAAAATGATTATATATTTTATGTTTTTGTTTGTGTGTAACGTTCTCCCTCAAAAGTGTCTTAATAAATTATTTCGGAGCAAAGGAGTTTGGAGCTATTTTTGAAAACAAGCCCACAATTATTTCAGAAGTGGGATAACTGTGAACTTTGTCTGGACTTTATTCTGATATATACCCAACGGATACCCGGATTCAACATTGAAAAGGTATGTAAATTTCATTTCATAAAATGACTGCCTTGAATGATATCAATGAAATTTCCATTGCATTGAGGAACTGTAAAACCGAGAAAATCAAGATTCTACATAAATTTATTTTTGAAAATGACGGAGATCGGTCGAATCATAAAAGAATCCGTAGTTTTTCTGGTTTTGATTTTTCAGTTAACGATAAAGAATATGTAAAGAAGCTTAAATATATTGACGACACATTTTCTTTAAATGAACTAATTACGATCTGTAATATTTTACATGTCCCTTTTGATGGAAGTAAGCCAGATATATTGAAAAGAATTCTATCTTTGTGACATTGAACCGCTGGCTGCGAGTGTGCAGGAAATCATAAATTCATCCGAGTCAGAACTCGATGACACAGTACCTCGTAAAGAACAAAAAACAAAAAGCGTTTCGGCAGCGCAGTGCAGTGAGGTTGAAAACAAAAGTTCCTCTTCGCAATGTGAAATGAATATTAATGAGAGTCGAAGTTCAAGAACCGAAACCATTTGTAATGTTAACATAAACTATTCGGATATAGAAAATACAATCTCAAAGTTCAATGGGGAGACTTATGAGAATGTAAATAACTGGATCAAGCACTTTGAAAATGTTTCGCAGATGTTTAGTCTTAGTGACTTACAAAAGTTTGTTTTCGCGAAAAGAGCTCTGGGTGGAATCGCCCAACTGTTTATAAAAACGGAAATAGAAATAAATTCATCGCAAAACTTAAAACATGCGTTAATTGAAGAATTATTTTTCGAAATAAATTCTGCAAATTTACATGAGCTCTTAAGTAAACGGAAAATGAATCCGAAACCGCTCAAGAATACTTTTTAAAAATGAAAGAATTGTCCAGTTCCGGTAAAATTGAAGATTCCGCTTTAATGCATTATGTAATCAAAGGGTTAAATGACAGACAAGAAAATAAAATAATTCTGTATGGTTGCAAAAAATTATCTGAATTCAAAGAAAAACTTAAAATTTACGAAGTAATGAAAAAAGACTATGCTAAAAATAAAATTGTTTATGATAAAACCAAAACAAGATATGATGATAATCCTAGACTTAATACTTTTGATAGACATAAATCAAAAGCAGAGCATGATGATAGATTTAACTCTAAAAACGAAACTGTAAATAAAGTAAAATACAGTGGTGGGGCTGAAAGAATGAAATATAATAAATTTGAAAGTCGCAAAACTAGAATCTGTTTTAATTACGGAGACCTAAATCATATTTCTCGATTTTGCATGCATAAAGATAAGGGATTTAAATGCTTTGTTTGCGGAGAATTTGGACATAAATCTTCTGAATGCGATAAATACAATTCCAAACCAGACGTGGCTACTCTAGAAGTTAATTTCAAACCAAAACATGACAACAAAATAATGATTGAAAACTTAAGTGTTAATTGTCTCATTGATACTGGTAATCAAGTGACTCTGCTTCGTAAATCTGTATTTGATGATTTAAATATTTGTGAATTACACCAATTTGATTTTTCTTTAAGTGGATTTGGTAAATGTAAAATAAAACCACTTGGTTATTTTAAGGGTAATGTTCAGATCGATGATTTTAAGTGTAATGAAGATGTATGTGTTGTTGAAAATAATGTTATGTCGTATGATATGATTATCGGTATAAACATATTGACAAAAGGTGAAATAGTGATTAATAACGACGGAATAATTATTAAAGAAAAATACCAGTCAGTAGAGGAAGCTAACACAATCTCTGTCCTACCCCTGATGAAGCTGAACTAAATATTGAGCCTGACGTCCCAAGTAATTTTAAAGAAAAGATACAACAATCAATTTTGAATTACCTATCACATAAAATTAAAACAACAGGCATTGAACTAAACATTTTAGTAAAGAGTAAAGAACCCATATCTCATCATCCTCGTAGGTTACCATTTTCAGAAAAAAAGATTGTCGAAACCCAAATAGATGAATTTTTGGAACATGGGATTATAGAACCTTGTTCTTCGGAATACAGCAGTCCAGTAGTACTAGTTAAAAAGAAAAATGGATCACACCGAGTTTGCATCGACTATAGAAAATTAAACAAAATCATTGTTAAAGATAGATTTCCCATTCCATTAATCGAAGATATCTTAGACAGATTGCAAGAATCACGCGTCTTTAGCACTATCGATCTTAAAAATGCCTTTTTCCATGTTAGTGTAAATAAAGGAAGTAGAAAATACACATCATTCGTCACACATGAAGGCCAATATCAATTCCTGAAAGGCTTATGTAATTCTCCCGCAGTATTTCAAAGATATATCAACACCATATTTCGACCCTTGATCAATGATGGCATACTTCTCCCGTACATGGGCGATGTCATAATTTTAGGAAGAAGGAGTAGAGCGAGTTGAACGTGTTCTAAGCATTGCTAGTGATTATGGACTAGAGATCAATTTTGACAAATCTCATTTTCTGAAGAAGCGTATTGAATTCTTAGGCCATGTCATTGAAGACGGTAAAATTTTCCCATCCACCTTAAAAACTAAAGCTGTCCTTAATTTTCCGGAACCAACTAATCTAAAACAAGTTCAAAGTTTCTTAGGACTTACTGGATATTTTCGGAAATTCATCCCTAAATCCACGATTGCTAGACCATTAAGTGATCTCTTAAAAAAGAACCAAAAGTTTAAATTTGATGAAGACGAAAGAAACTCGTTTAACCAATTAAAATTATTGTTAGCTGACAAGCCTGTTCTAAGAATCTATAACCCTAGCTACGAAACTGAGTTGCATACCGACGCTAGTTTAGAGGGATACGGAGCTATCTTAATGTAGAAATCCCCTGATGATAAACATTTTCATCCTACATATTACATGAGTAGAAAGACAACAGATGCCGAGAAGAAATATTCTAGTTATGAACTTGAAGCCCTTGCCATTATTGAAGCAATAAAGAAATTTCGTGTTTACCTTCTAGGAATTCCCTTCAAAATTGTAACAGATTGTTCCGTGCTCGAAAAAACTATGCAAAAAAAAAGACTTGTCTACTCGAGTTGCTCGCTGGGACTTATTGTTGGAAGAATTTGATTATATCATTGAGCATCACTCAGGTATCTGGATGTCTCACGTAGGTGCCTTAAGTAGATCACCTTTAAACATTTATCCTGTGTAATTCATGACATTTTACCTAAATTAAAATTAGCCCAAGGTGAGGACAATGAGATAAAAGTAATTAAGGAACTTCTGAAAACCTCGAATTATGATAATTATTGTAAACGCAATGGAATTTTATACAAATTCGTTGATGGTAAAGAATTATTAGTAATACCCGAAAATATGCAAAGCGAAATAATAAAGAACGCTCATGATAAAGGACACTTTGGTCTTAAGCACACAAAGAAACGCTTAGAAGATTTATACTATATTCCTAAGTTGAAACAAAAAATCGAAAGAATAATAGCTAATTGCATACACTGTATCTGAATAAATCGCAAGGCAGGAAAACAGGAAGGAGTTTTACATCCCATATCTAAAGACGAATTACCGCTATCCACATATCATATCGATCATCTGGGACAGCTAGAGAGCACTCATAAGAATTATAAATACATTTTAGCTATAATCGACGCATTCACAAAATTCGTTCACAAAGACGACATCATCACATGAAGTTATTTCGAAGTTAGAAATACAGAAATATACATTTGAAAATCCTACACGAATTATTTCTGATCGCGGAAGCTCATTCACATCTCAAGAATTCGAAGAATATTGCCTCAAAGAAGGTATAAAACATCATTCTGTTACTACAGATCTTCCTCGTGCTAACGGACAAGTCGAACGTTTAAATCGAGTTATCATATCCGTCCTCTCAAATTTAACTATTGACAACCCTTCACATTGGTATAAATATGTTAACGAGGTCCAACAGACTATTAACTCCACTTATCATAGAAGCATAGACACTACACCTTTCGAACTACTATTCGGCACCAGAATGAACACCCATTGTAATGACAAACTCAATGAATTAATTGAGTCAGAATTTCGAGCCAATTTTGAGAAAAGTCGCGAAGAACTACGCAAAGATGCGAAAAAACAAATCTACAAAATTCAAGAACAAAATAAAAAAACATACAATTTACGAAGACGAAATCCTAAACTGTACAAAGTCGGAGACTTAGTTGCAATAAAACGAACATAGTTTGGTTCACATCTCAAACTTCAATCAAAATTTTTAGGACCATATAAAATAACTAAAGTCAAGACAAATGATACATATGAAGTAACGAAAGAAGGATCCCATGAAGGACCAATCAAAACAACTACGTGCGCTGAGTTCTTAAAAAGATGGGCTGTTGACTAAAATATTATGACTTTGCCGTGATTGCTCGATTAGGACATTTTACCGATTTTGACTTTTACTCACTTATTCTGACATTCTATCCAGAAATGTGACATTATTCACCAAAATGACGACGATAATCAATTAAGACGAGAAACTATGACATTTTGACGACTATAAACGACGATATGTAAAATTTAAATTGTGAAAACGACTAAAAGAACTTTACTTCATCCATTCACGACGAATTATGAATAAGACGAATGACGGATGAAATAACACTGCAGAAATTAAGACGGAAGCCACTCTTTTATTTTATTCTCTGTTACTCGCTTTGTTTTTGTTTTTCTTTTTTAGAAATTGCCGATGACGTAAAATACCCACGACGTGTTCCAGATTTTCTGGAGTTAAAAGGACTGACCTGCTGATGACGGACAAATGTGAAGACTGATGTGATGTTAACCGACCTGCCCAGGACGGCCGAAGTGTCTCGCCTCTCCAACACGACGATGCCATTGGCGCTGCCGTCGCCAGGACCTTTTTGCCGCGAGTCTTTCCCTACAGAAGAAGATAGAGCTGCAACGACTGTAGACGTAGTCGATGAACGAGAACTTTTTTCGACGCTCACGCCATTTTTTAAAATGATTATATATTTTATGTTTTTGTTTGTGTGTAACGTGCTCCCTCAAAAGTGTCTTAATAAATTATTTCGGAGCAAAGGAGTTTGAAGCTATTTTTGAAAACAAGCCCACATATATATAGTTTTTCAGTGACTGGGATAAAATATTTTCAATATTTGCTTCAATGAAATATATATATATTATTTATATATATGACAATATTAATTTTTTTTTCAATCTTCTTTTTAAAGAAATCGCTGACCAGCTGTTTCTTTTCCTTTTTTTATTTTTACACATAACACAAATATATACAATTATTTAGAGCCATTAAATTTAATTAAAAACATAAGAAAAATTAATTGTGAGCTTCGGGTTTTAACATAATTTTTTTCTCACGTCACCTATGATAGCGAACTATCGTCTGTGTCCAAATAGCGGCATTCCACACGAAATATGTTGTTGACGCGCATGCGCCAACATCCCGCTCGGCCTTGCAATGTTCACATGCAAGAAAATCAAACAAATTATTAACATAAATAGACAATACAATTAAAGAAAAAAATTGACAACTACAAATATAAACGATAATAGAATAAAATATAAATGACAGTAGAATGAGATAGCATTAGAATTAATTATATATGACAATAGAATAAACTGTAAATGACTAGGTCTCAATTGGCAGAACAGCTATTTTGTTAATTGTTCTTTTGAATTCGCCAGACTTAGCTTTAACCTGTACTACTCTAACCTTTCCGTCAGTTCCATGATAAACCTTTTGAATTCGGCCCAATAACCAACTATTTATAGGCAAAAGGTCTTCCTTTATTATAACCATTTGACCTACCATTAGATCATTCTTTCCGGTTATCCATTTGGCTCTTGCTTGTAATGTGTTTACATAGTCCACTCTCCACTTTCTCCATATAAGCTGTACAACCTTAGTGATCCTTTCCCACCGATTTAGACGATTTTCATTTATATCTATTAAATTTGGCTCGGACATTGATGTTACTGGTCTTCCTATCAAAAAATGACCAGGAGTTAAAACATCTAAATTATCTGAATCACTACTTAGCGGACGCGAATTTAATATTCCTTCTACTTGAATCATAATGGTTTCGAATTCTTCATAAGTGAAATGAAGATTCCCAATCTTTTAAGATGGTGTTTAACATATTTCACGCCAGCCTCCCAAAGTCCTCCGATGTGAGGTACTTAGGAGGAATGAAATTCCAATCTATACGCTCTGGAGTAAAATAATTACCCAAATTTTCATCGGGAAAATTAATTAAATTATAAAATTTCTTCAACTTTGCATTTGATTCCACGAAGTTAGTGGTATTATCAGTATAAATTTTGGGACATTTACCTCGTCTGCTAGTAAAACGTTTAAGTGTTGCAATCAAGGCCTCTGAAGTGAGATCAGACAATAGCTCTAGATGGATGGCTTTTGTCGCAAAACATATGCAAACACAAATGTACGTTTTATTTAAATTGCCCTTTCTCTGATTTTTATATTTCACTAAATATGGGCCGCATAGATCAAGCCCAGTAATTGTAAATGGGCCAGATTCGTTAACTCAATCACTGGGTAAATTACCCATAATTTGAGAAGCTAGAATAGGTCTGTTTTTAAAGCAAATTACACATTGATGAACAGTTTTGCGTGAGATGCTACAGCCGCTCAAAGACCAAAATTTTTGCTTCACTGCATTTAACAGACCCTGTGGACCAACGTGAAATAGTCTTCTGTGCAAGCTGTCAAAGTAAAGTTTACTTAATTTAGAACTTTTCGGTAAAATAACTGGATGTTTTTTAGAATAGGGTATCGAAGCATTTTCTAATCTTCCACCCACGCAAACTACTCCATCTCCATCAACAAATGGACATAAGTTGGAAATGTTACTTGGAAGTCCCTTTTTATCAAACAAGGGTCTTTAGGCATGTTTAATCAATTTAATTTCTGCATCCTTAATTTCTGTTACAGTTAGGGGCCCAGCCTTCTGATGCTTGTTCTTACAGTTGTAGATGAATCTGAAATTAAGACAAAATATTATTAGCTTTAAAATAGTTATTAGAAAGTTCTAAGAGTTCGTTAATAATGCTACAGGAATCATTATTCAGCAAAACTGTTTCTGTATTGTTCTCGGTTTCAGGCATTTTTTTCTTTTCTTGTACTATAGTCTCCTTTTCATTCTCTGTGAGATAGTCAAACTCAGGAACAACAGGGTCAAAGCTTTGGGGAAATTCAGGATCTATCAGAAATTCTGCACCTGTCCACCATCTGGAGTTTTTCACTAAACAATCAGCATTCATTCCACGAGAGAGGAAGTCTGCAGGGTTTTCTTTACCTGCACAGTGGTACTAGGAATTTGGATCTGTTAACTTAGTTATTTCGTAAACTCGATTAGCAACAAATTGCTTCCATCGGGTTTTTGTACCCTTTTTCCATTGCCCCATTTTGTTAGTATCATTGCTAATCCACTTTCTCAGATCCATTCCAGTGGCCTCCATAATATGTTTTGCTCTTCGTGATATTTGAAGCGCTTCTTCTAAGTCGTTACCACCGGAAATAAGGTCATCAACATAGAAACTTCTGTCTAAAACTGTAACAGTGTCAGGGAAATCATCTCTGTATTTCTCAATATGATGCCTAATCGTAGCTGCAAATTAAAATGGACTTGAACTGACACCAAAATTTACTCGATTGAAACGGTATACTTGTAATTTGAGCCTTTTATGAACACATGGTTCTTCATTACTCCAGAGAAACAGAACTGCTTTCTTGTCTTATGTCGGAACAAAAGGCAAAGTTTATTCAATCTAAAGTTAATCAGTACGTCTAAAAGATTTGGTTTTAAATTTATTCCTGGCCACAAGCAATCATTCAACGAAAGTTCGTTATTTTGATGACTTCCTGCGTCAAATACAATTCTTGTTTTCAATGTTAAGCGACCTTCCTTTCTACAGCCTGATGAGGTAAATAATATAATGGTCCTTTTAACTCGTTATCTGTTGTTTCAATCTTAACTTCTTTTATGATGCCCTACTCTAAGTAATCGCGAATGATTTCACGGTACTGCTTATGTAATTCTGAATCGTGATTAAATCTTCATAAAATTTGAAAACGTTGCTTAGCTAAGGGATAGTTGTCAGATAGTTCTTTGTAAGGTTTTCTAAAGGGGAGTTGCACAACATAACGTACATTTTTATAATCAACAGTTTCATTAAAAATCTCAATGGCTTGATCCTTTTCGTGGAGAACTGGATCATCTCGAATTCCCAAACCCTCTAAATCAAAGAAAAATTTTAATGTATCTTGAAGAGAATCATTACTCACAAAAAAAACACTGTCCCTGTTTCTTAGTTTGTCTTTCCAGAAGCTTACCACATGCTATCCACCCAAATTTACTCTCTTTAAAAAACAAATCTTCATTTACGTTATACGTATTATGTTTCAAAACCTTAAATAATATATCACTGCTAATTAGAGCATACACTCCATTAGCTTCATAAAATGATTTGTCAGCCAATTTTAAAAACTGTGGAATTTCTACGTTTGAAATATCTAATGATGAGGATGAATTCCGTAATTTTATCCACTATTAAAAACTCCACTTGTACATTAAAACTACAATCTTCAATTGAAATAAATGTACTCAATTTCCACTTAATGTTTTGTGATAATCCATTTAAACCAGAAACTGGTGTCTTTACTTTTTGTTTGTTTATTCTTAAACAATTGCTCATTTTTTCTGCAAGTACGCACATATTACTCGCAGAATCAAGAATTGATCTAACTTTCATCCTTTGATTATTTGCACAACGAATATAAATTTCAGCGGTGGAAAAATAACATTTTTCTTGTTTATTTGTTTCTGGACACCTGCTATTGCTTAAAACGGAAGCGGTTGATTGCGCAATGGAATTTCTATTTTCTGAATTATATTCTTTTTCATTTCCGTTGCTTTTTGGAATCGGAGCATTCGTTTTCGACTTGGTGGCGTCCATTTCGGAACAAATAAGTCTGCTATGTCTGGCACCACACACGCATTTATATTGAGAACACAGTTTTGTTTGAAACAGTTTTGTTTCTTGTGATTTAATTTTAAGAAAAGTTCACACAGTTTGTGTTTTCGAATAACATCCAGTCTTTCATCAACACTTAAAGTTAAAAACGTAGAACAACGATACATTGGATGTGACGACTTGCACAAAATACAGCTTTTGTTTTTATTTTCATTTAGTATGAGAACCTTGGGTAACTTATTGGAAAACATGGGACAATTTTTGTTCGTGTTAATTTTAGAATTTCCGTATGATTTCTATTTACAGACAGTAAAACTGATTCACGTTGTTCCAAGAATTCAACAAATTCTTCAAATGTGAGTACATTTTTGGATTTATGAGACAATTCAAAATTTTTTCTGGATTCTCTGTCAAGTTTTTGAATTAGAATATTTATTAGAATAACATCGGATAGTTTATTTCGATTATATTTGAGAACTTCCAAAGCACGTAATTTTTTTTTTTAATACAATCAATCATGCTTCTGATTTCTTTAGCATTTTCGGTTTGTATTTTATCAAATTTCAAGATATTTTGAACATGAATATCTACTATCAAACGCTCATTGTCATAGCGATTTTCTAAAAATTCATATAATGAGTTAAAATTATCAATATTACTTGTTAATTGTTGTGCATCATGAGTTAAACAAGATCTAAGATAGTACAACTTCTGAGACTGACTCAATTGCTTATTATTAGTGATTAAATCATCAAATTGAACTGTAAATGAATTAAATTCTTCATACTTTCCCGAGAACATGGGTAAAACTAAAGGAGGTATTTTTGTTTGAATTTCAAAATTATCATTGTCACTTGACTTAATTACAACTTCAGAACTTGATTTATTATAAGAATGAATTGCAGTTTCAATTCTTACCTCCAATTTTTCCAGGCGATCTTCTAATTCGTTAAGATCCCCATCGATGCAGTTTATATCTGTATCCTTCACATTGGGAATAGCTTAATAGTTACTACGCAATTCATCAATATTCTTTTGTAGGGATGTAACACTTTTGAGTTTTATTTTCAGCTCTACCAAATCAGTTTCTTTATTCACAGTTTTTATATAAGTTTCAAGTCTTGTTATCTTACCTTTTAAGGTAGATTTCGCTCTATTGTTGCTTTCCATAGCACTGATACAACCACCGGTCGGCGGAACCAGAAATGTTGTTTCAATCTTCTTTTTAAAGAAATCAACGGACCAGCTGCTTCTTTTCCTTTCTTTATTTTTACACACAACACAAATATATACAATTATTTACAGCCATTAAATTTAATTAAAAAAAACATAAGAAAAATTAATTGTGAGCTTCGGGTTTTATCATCATTTTTTTGCTTACATCACCTATGATAGCGAACTATCGTCTGTGTCCAACTGGCGGCATTCCACACGAAATATGACGTTGGCGCGCATGCGCCAACATTAATAATATTTTATTTCATATATTTTCACATAACTAAATCTTTTTGTAAAAAAAATCATCTTAATGAAACTAATTCAATTAATATGGCAAATATAAATTATTGTAATAGGATTTATGATTTGTAAACTGTTCAACTGTAAGGCTGTATATTGAAAATATTATCAAATTCAACTCTGAATTTCTTTGTAGTTGGTCTGTTTTACAGATAAGTATTTTTCTGAACAAAAAGTAGTGAAGGCTATATTATTAAACTATCAGCAATTTATTATCGTACTTTTTTACATCTTTGCACTTTTTCAGTTAGTTTCTCATTTTACTGAACTTTTTTCTGGAAAATTTACTATTTCCTTTTTATAAAGTATTTCTTTACTTCCTTGTAAAATATTTATAGTATATATTTCTAATGGTCAAGAAATATGTTGGGCAAATTTATTTCCGAAATAATTCAAAATTGTATTTTGTGAAGATATTATTTTAGTTATTTTAATGCATAAAATGTTTTGACAACGGAAAATCTAGATAAATACTTGATAAAAGCTGCTATAAAGAATATAAGCAGTATTTATTTGAGTGTTTTTTGGCTATAAAAATTCAAAGCAGCGTTCAAGCATTTATTATTTTATATTATTTCATTATTTTTATTTTGTCAACTTTGAAATGTGAACCACATTAATGAAAAATTTACTATCAATTCAATTTCCCTATTTTGGATTTTTACAACAAAGTATCATTGTAAAATATGTAAGACTACAGAAAAGAAAAAATTATATTATGACTGTATATAATTTGTTAAATTGTCAGTATAATTGTTTTTGCCAATCTCATTATCTTTGTATAAACTATTATCTTGAAATTTTTCTAATCAGACATATATCAGATATTAAAAAATCATATAATTTAAAATTTTGTAATCATTAAGAAGCATTCAACAAGTATTTGAAACTGTTTTACGTAATACGTAATAAGTAATATTAATACGTAAATATAGAATAATACAATAAAAAAAGTCACAAATAAAATATGTGGTAAGTAGAAATGTTAATTAGCATTTACATTCTTAAAAGTTTTAAAAACAAAGTGAATGTACGTTAACAGAGTTGCTTCATGGAATAAAGACAAAGAAAATATACCAAAAGTTGGACATTTGTTTTCCACAACTGTTCAAAACCATAAAAATAATTTCATAATTTTTAACTTAATCATATCACATGACAAGATGAACTCTTGTGTAGTTCCTATGGCATTTAAATTGAGTATAAGCTCCTCTGTCAAGCGTGTATAACATTATGCAAATTTATTGAATTCAATTTCTAGCTAATAAGTTTGCGGTGTCTATGAACAATTACATCACCGCATATCGCAACTCCTGACCTGACGGAATTATAATACACGGTTGCAGCTTGACTGGAATCTCGGTGCGGCAACTGTAACTGACTTTCACTTGTAAAGGAATCACCCCGCTTTGTTACGGTGATCTAGTGTACCATATGCAGTTCTATCTGTAGCACGCTTATCTTTATTTCTTATTAAATGTTTGTTAAGTTATAATTTATAGTGTCGACCTTCTTCACTAATGACCACGTGTATCTAATTGTCGGAGATGGTGTATAATATTATCGTATTCATCGTACACCCAACTTCCGCACTGGTGACCTGCAGAAAATTTTCGCACGTGGTTGAGAAGTTACAAAACGAAACCAAAATATATGTTCGTTTTATTCTTCATATAAGTGCTTCTGTTTTCTTCATCGACGATGGCCGGATGGAAAGTGTGTCCCACGTAGTGAGAAGATGCCTCCTTGGATATAAATTAGTGAATACTTTCGATTTCGATTTCAAGTGCTCCACATGCCAACGGAATTCATGACTCTGGATTATCAGTAGTATCTTCAGAAAAGGTAGGACCTCCTTATCTTTTCCAATTTTTTGTGGTCGCTAGTATTTCACATTGTTTTTTATTATGCCGAACGACGGGGCACAAGCAGGGGTAGATGTGGCTAAAGTAGGCTTAAAATTACCCCCATTTTGGGACAAACATCCCGTGTTGTGGTTTGCAAACATCGAAGCACAATTTATGGTTTCGGGAATTACCCAGGACGCTACTAATTACTATTGCGTGATTTCTGCTTTAGCTTCAGATATTCTAAATTACGTTAGTGATATCGTGCTCACACCGCCCGAAAATTACAAATATGAGACTCTTAAATCCCGACTCGTTGATGAATTCTCAGATTCAGAGCAAAGAAGGATTAAAGCTGTCGTTTCGGAATTAGTTTTGGGAGACGACAAGCCTTCTCATTTGCTACGCAAAATGAGGCAGTTAGCAGGCAAAACCCTGGGAGAGGATTTTCTGTAAACGCTTTGGTTGCAACGCCTACCACCACAAGCTCAGGCTATACTTTCAGTTTCCGATGATAAACTCGACAAGCTCGCTCTAATGGCTGATAAAATCCATGATACTACAGACGCAAGGGTAGAAGAAATTCAGTCCCCCCCCCAAAAAAAAAAAAAAAAAATCATTTTCTGAATTGAGTGAATTACGAGCACAAATCTCAGAACTTAGCAAACAGGTACAACGTTTATCTCGAAGTCGCGAACACAAATCACGGGACTGGCGAAACAAATTTTCCCCTCACCGCCAGCGCTCTGAAACCCCGAAAAATAAAGAAACACACACTCTGTGCTGGTATCATTTTAAATTCGGTACTGCTGCCAAACGTTGCAGATCTCCTTGTTCTTTCGCAAAATCGGGAAACGAGTAACTAAATCGCAGAGTCTGGCGGAATGCGATTTCAAAATGAGTAACAAAAGCCGCCTTTTCATGTTAGACTTAATTCCAAACCTAACCTATCTCGTGGACAGTGGTAGTGATGTCTGTGTTATACCGCGCTCAAAACGCAAGTCGCTAAAAACCAACAATAGCAATGTTACCCTTTATTCAGCTAGCGGCTCTCCGATTAAAATTTATGGTATTAAATTACTTACCCTAAGCTTGAATTTTCGCAGAAAGTTTTCTTGGCATTTCGTAATCGCCAATGTTACTAAACCCATAATCGGTGCGGATTTCCTAAAACATTTTGGCTTACTTATTGATTTGAAACATGCTTGTTTTAGAGATGGCCTTACTAACTTAATTACAACCGGTAAAACCGTTAGCGATGTATCTCGAGTAACTTTAATTGCTGGTACTTCCGTATACAGTCAAATCTTGGAAAAGTACAACGAGGTGATTCGACCATACCCTTCTAATCGATTAATTAAACATAATACAACACACCGTATTATAACTAACGGGCAGCCTGTTTTTGCAAAGCCGCGCAGGTTACACCCTACAAAATTATCAATAGCCAAAAAAGAGTTTGAATATATGTTAGAGCAGGGCATATGTAGGCCTAGCACGTCAAACTGGTCATCTCCACTACATTTAGTACCCAAAGCATCAGGTACTGATTTCCGGCCAACGGGAGACTACAGAGCCCTGAACAGAATTACAATTCCAGATAGGTATCCGCTACCCCATATTCAGGATTTTTCGCATCACTTACATAATACAGTAATTTTTTAAAAAATAGACTTAGTCAGGGCTTACCACCAAATCCCCGTCCACCCAGACGACGTACAGAAAATAGCCATCACAACACCTTTTGGCTTATTCGAATTCTTGTTTACCCCTTTCGGTTTGGCTGGTGCAGCTCAGACTTTTCAGAGATTCATTGACGAAGTCTTGAGTGAATTTGATTTCACATTCGCTTATCTAGACGACATATTACTTGCAAGCAATTCCGAATCGGAACACAAACGACATTTGGAAATGGTTCTTGAGCGTCTAACAAATTACGGCATTCGTATAAATTTAGATAAGTGTGTATTTGGAGTTCCCGAACTTTCTTTTCTGGGATATTCTGTCAGTAAAGACGGGATTAAACCTCTTTCTGACAAAGTTAAACCTATTTTATATTGCCCTTTACCGAAAACGATAAAACAACTTCAACGTTTTTTAGATTTGTTGACATATTACAGACGGAATATCAAGCAAGCCGCCCATATGCAGGCCCCATTAAATGACATACTTAAAGGTCATAAAAATAAAAAAACAACCATACTCGAGTGGAATAAAGATCCAATTGCCTCATTCAAACAATGTAAACAACAGTTGGCAAACGCTGCTATGCTGGCCCATCCCGATCCCCAGGCTCAATTAATGCTTTTCTGTGATGCCAGTGATGCAGCTCTAAATCAATGTAAAAAGACAGCATACATACCGACGTTCGAACCGCTCGCATTTCTTTCAGCTAAACTGTCCCCGGCTCAGCAGAAATGGTCGACATTTGATAGGGAGCTTTATGCAATATTCGCTGCTATAAAGCACTTTAAACACATGTTAGAGGGTCGACATTTCATTATATTTACAGATCATAGACCGCTAACATTTGCTTTTCGACAGAAACCCGATAAGTGCACACCCCGTCAGTTACGACATTTAGACCTAATCGGACAATTTAGCACTGATATTCGGTACGTTAAAGGTGCCGATAATGCACCTGCCGATATGTTATCAAGAGTTGAGACGCTGGAACTCCCGACCGTATTGAATTACGCTGATGTAGCTCAAGCTGAAAGTACCGATACCGAATTGCAGGAACCACTTCAATCGAACACAGACTTAAAATTCCAAAATATGATTTTACCTGAGACCGAAGTACAACTTTTTTGCGATACTTCTACTAAAAAAGTCCACCCGTATCTTCCACAGGAATTTCGAAAAATTGCATTCGACACCTTACATAATTTAGCCCACCCAGGTGTGAAAACGACGGTAAAACTCTTGACGTCTCATTTTGTGTGACCTAACATACAGAAAGATGTAAGAACTTGGACGCGCGCGTGCATCTCGTGTCAAAGAGCAAAGATTCACAGACATACCACCAGTCCAGCGGGCAAAATACAGGTACCAAATAAAAGATTCGACCACATACACATCGATCTCGTCGGACCGCTCCCTCCCTCCCAGGGGTACACACACTGTTTAACCATGTTTGACAGATACACGCGTTGGGTTGAGGCTTGTCCGGTGTCTCATATAACAGCAGAGACAGTAGCTACGAACTTTTACGCTAATTGGATAGCCCGTTTTGGTGTCCCCCGTGTGGTGACCTCTGATCAAGGTAGGCAATTCGAATCCCACTTATTTCGGAAACTCACACAACTGTTAGGGGTTGAACACATCCATACCACTGCCTACCACCCCCAGTCTAATGGCTTAGTGGAAAACTGGCATAGGACCATGAAAGCTGCCCTTAAAGCCAAGCTGATGGATCCTCGATTCACTGACCGTTGGACGGAGGCCCTACCCACAGTACTACTGGGTTTACGCGCCGCGTTTCGGGAAACCATCAAAGCATCCACAGCTGAACTTGTGTATGGCACTCCTTTGAGGTTGCCGGGTGAATTTTTCGCTCCTAGCAAGACGGATGTCAAGGCTACAGACTTTGTAAACCATCTGAGAGACATGATGAGCGCATTTTCACCACCCAAAAATAGCAATCATGGTACTCGGGACAGAACTTTCATTCCACAAGACCTGAACAAATGCACTCACGTTTTCGTACGGCATGACGCCGTGCAACCTCCGCTGAAACCACCTTACGACGGGCCGTTCCCGGTCCTTAACAAAACGGACAATGTATTTAAAGTACTTCAAAACAATAAAGAGATTTTTATCTCAGTGGACAGAGTGAAACTAGCCTACATCTTGTGCGAGCAGGAGCCATCGATGCTCCCTAGATGTCAACAGACGCCGTCACAATCGAGCAGTGGAACAATCACAGAAGACTCACCTCCCACGACGACAACATTTGACCAAGACCGACGTACCCGATCTGGACGCCGTGTGCACTTTCCAGTACACCTTGTAGTGTTCATCAAGTTTCGTTTTCAGTAAACCGAAATGATAACACTCATTAACATTAATAACAATTTAATAAAAATGTAATTAAAAATATCAGAAGGTTAAATAGATAAAATAAGTAAAGAAACAGTAAAAGATAGAGCAGCCGTCGGCTCTCAAGTACAAGCACATCGCACTGACTGAATACATCCGTTAACTTCACAGTTATCGTCCTATTTTATTTCACTACAGTTCCAAAAAGTTTATGCTTGCCTAACCATGGGGTTAGCTACGGAAGTTCCTTGGGGACCACCACAGTACTCCCCCCCTAGTACCGAAGGTACGAAGAATTATTGTACTTCGTATTGAAACGAACTCGCCTTCCCGAACGGGTAGTAGAAATCGGAGCAGGGTTTCATGGAACACAATTTGTGGTGTCCGCACCAGTTGTAGAAGCATTGTCTGTGGTTTCCACACTACTTGACAGAGTACTTTTGGGGGTCTCTTCCACAGATGAGGTAACAGGTGGTACAGAAGGTAATGGAGGTGCCGAGCTAATAGAAGGCTCATCAGCCTCTATATGGAAACAAGGTTTTAGTCTGTCAACACTGATAGTTGTAGGCTTGTTGTTGATGAGCAAAGTGATATGCTTGGCACTTCGATGCAAAACTTTGTATGGTCCGTCATAGGGCATTTGAAAAGGTCTCTTTACGCCACCATGAAGAACAAACACATGGGAGCAATTTGACAACAGGGGATGGATAAAAGTCACCGGAGTGTTGTGAGCTAATGCTGGAGTTTGAGCGAGGGACTGCATGATGTGCCTCAGTCGCTGTAGAAAATCGGAGGTCTCCTCAGGTGGATTGGCAGATGATGAGAGAAATTCTGCAGGCAGTCGTAGAGTTGAACCATACACTAGTTCTGATGTTGTGCACTGCAGATCCTCTTTGAAGGCAGATCGCAGTCCAAGTAGGACAAAGGGTAACACTTCTGTCTATCGGTTAGTGTTGTAACACCTGATTGATTGTTTTAGAGAACGATATAGTCGCTCCACCATTCCATTGCTGGTGGGATGGTATGGCGTTGTTCTGATGTGCTTGAGACCCAGTAACTTGGTCAGGGAAAAGAACAGAGCTGACTGGAACTGTCTACCCTGATCGGTGGTGATGATGGAAGGCACGTCAAACCGAGAAATCCAATGTGTCACGAATGCACGTGACACAGTTTCAGCAGTGATATCAGGCACAGGGATGGCTTCTGGCCATCGAGCGTACCTGTCAACACATGTGAGAATATACAAGTACCCCTCAGACGGTGGCAAAGGACCGACCAAGTGAACATGGTCGAATCTGTGAGCAGGTTTTAAAAAGGGCTGAATTGGACTGTGTGTATGCCTGTTAACTTTGGATTGTTGGCAACTAACACAAGAACGAGTCCAAGAGGTGATATCTTTAGATATAGATGGCCAGACGTAACGGTCGAGCACCAGTTTCTTTGTAGCACGAATTCCAGGATGAGATAAGCGGTGAAGAGCATCAAATATTGTTTTCCTGTATTCCTTTGGTACAAAAGGTCTCACTTTGTCATTCTCTATGTTACACCAAAGTTTTAAATTTAATGATATTGGTACTGAGTGAAGTTTAAGTGAATAGTCGTCACTGTTCAAAAGGTTCTGAAGCTCAAGGTCTGTTTCTTGTGCCTTTGCTAAGACTTCGAAATTAAATGCATTTGAACTAATTTCCTGGATTTGGGACAATGTATCAGCAACTACATTATTTGCTCCAGAAACATGTCTAATGTCCGTGCTAAATTGTGAGATATATGATAAATGTCTATTTTGCCTTGGAGAGGCAGAATCGCTAGGTTTATTAATGGCAAAAGTAAGTGGGCGGTGATCAGTAAAGATAATAAAATTGTGACCTTCAAGACTGTGCCTAAAATGTTTGACGGAGGAATAAATAGCCAGTAATTCCCTGTCAAATGTGCTATACTTTTTCTCAGCGAAAGTAAGTTTCCGAGAGAAAAATCCAAGGGGCTGGGGGCCATGGTCGGTATGGGTTTGTAAAACAGCTCCAATGGCGATGTCCGAAGCATCAACCATTAGAGATAGCTTTTGGCCAGGAGAGTAAAAACTTAAAGACACAGCATGTTTAAGATCAGTTTTACATTTTTCAAAGGCAGTAGTGGTCTCCTCCGTCCAACGAATTGGACGTTTGTCATTTCTTTTAGAGTCTTTAAGAAACTCATTAAGTTTAGATTGAGTGGCGGCAGCATTTGGGAGGAAACGTCTATAAAAATTTAACATTGCCAAGAAGCGTCGAAGCTCAGCAACTGTCTGAGGTTTGGGAAATGCGACAATGGCATCTGTTTTACTAGGCAATGGCTGCACTCCAGAAGGGGTAATAAGACATCCAAGAAAAGATACTGAAGATTTTCCTAGAGAGCATTTTGCAGGATTTAGTTTTAACCCATGCTTTTTTAGGCGGTCAAAAACTTGGTGTAAGTGATTAATGTGTTCTTCCTCGTTTGATGATGCTATAAGCACATCATCCACGTAAGGTATGCAAAAATCTAAGCCGAATAGTACTTGATGAATATGTCGTTGAAAGGTCTGGCCCGCATTTCTTAAACCAAAAGGCATAAAAAGGAATTCGAAAAGACCGAATGGAGTGGTCACTGCAGTTTTAGGAATATCATCAGGGTGGACAGGAATTTGATGATATGCGTGTGCGAGGTCTAAAGTGGAAAAAACTGTTTTACTATGAAACACCTGCGTACAGTCTTGAATGTCAGGGACTGGATATCTACCAGGGACCGTTACAGAGTTTAATCGCCGATAGTCACCACACGGACGCCACTCACCATTGTTTTTTTTTACCATGTGGAGAGGACTGGCCCAAGGGCTTTTGGACGGGCGAATGATTCCACGAGACATCAAAAATTCAAATTCCTGCCGTGCCATCCTAGGAAGCTCAGGAGATAAGCGCCGCGGCTTGGAAAAAACTGGTGGCCCTGTAGTTTCGATAAAATGATAAACCTCAGGAGTATATGTGTTCTGGACAATATGGGATGGATTAATAAGCTCCGGATATGAGCCAAGCAGTTTGTCAAATACGGAAGTGCCCAAAAGAATTGAAATATTCGTATTAGAGGGACAGATGCTTGGAAAGTGCCCACGCGAGGAAATTTTTGTCTGAGCATCAATTAAACAATTATTTTTTACATCACCAAGTAGGTTAAAATGTTTTAAAAAATCAATGCCGATAATAGGTTGATTAACATCTGCAATTACAAAAGACCAAGCGAACATACGGCACAGGTTGAGATCGAGCTTAATAAGTTTGGTACCTAAAGTTGGAATCTTGGTGCCATTAGCGGCATACAACATGAGATCGTTTTGCACTTGAGGTAAGGCTAGTTTGGATTTTGGAATAAGAGATATCTGCACCAGTATCAATGAGAAATTGCAATTTGGATGATCTATCGGCCAATATAATCCGATTCAGTTGGCGGTCGCTACCTTGGCCTACGGGCGATCGCCCTGCAAGTTTTCCGAAGCAAACGAACAAGGGGCCGTACATTTTCTGACCTTTGATCCAAAATTGGTGTGATAAAAACACATGTTTTGAGAGGGTTCCTTATAACGACGCCTTGCTGACGAATTTTGCTGTCTGTCACGAGAATCAAGCCTCCAATTCTGCGAACGACTTTGCCTATGAACAATTGCTTTTAATTCACTGACTTGTTTAGTCAACTGGGCAATTTGCAATTCTAAAGAGTTTTGAGTAGGGGGTTGCGGAGTGGATACTATGACTTCATTGATATGACCCACTGCCATTTCATTGATTTTATCGGCAGCTGCGGCCAACTGAGGCAGCTCATCACTCAGTGCGGCAAGAATACTTTGCATTTGATTTGGGAGCCTGGCCAATCAAAGAGATTTTAATAAAGGTTCACCTACTGTGTCACCAGCAAGTGATCTCATGCGGCTTAACAGTTGCGAGGGGCGCTGATCACCCAACTCAATGCCCTGTAACAGTTTACGAATTTTGGACTCCTGACTTTCTGAATGAATTTCAATGAGTCGTGTTTTTAAGGCCTTATATTTTTCCGTTAATGGAGGTTGACAAACAATGTCACTGACGGAGCCAAGAATTTCAGGTTCAATTGCCGAAATAACAGTATAAAATTTTGTTTCATCTTGGGTGATACCGGCTATTGTAAATTGGGCTTCGAGCTGAATAAATCATAAAGATGGATTTACTTTCCAAAACGGAGGAGGTTTTACGGACACTTTAGAAACATTAACAGCAGGTTCAGAAAGAGAAGAATCATGTGTGGCCATTTCCAAAATATACTGGGGAATACAAATAAAATACACACTAATATATATAAAATTGCAAAATTATAAAAGAGGCACAGTTTGTAGTTATTCAGGCACAAGTCACGTATAACTTAATATTTAGGCATATGCAATATAAATATCAAAATGAATTATACTGATCACCGAATGCGAAACTTAAATTAACTAATAGTGTGAATAATGCACATTTAGCACCGACTTACCTTGGAAAAAAAAATGTCGCAGATCATTGGAGGGACCCACCAAACCAGAAGTTGAAACCAAAAGTGCACACATCTCCGTAAAATCAACTGTAGCACAGGAAATTCATTATTTATGCCGCATGAAATAAACAGTTACTGTATTAATCGCTAAATGCGATAGATGTTCACTGATTCAATGCATTCATTACATTCATCAAGGTCACTACTTTGTAGTGTTCATCAAGTTTCGTTTTCAGTGAACCGAAATGATAACACTCATTAACATTAATAACAATTTAATAAAAATGTAATTAAAAATATCAGAAGGTTAAATAGATAAAATAAGTAAAGAAACAGTAAAAGATAGAGCAGCCGTCGGCTCTCAAGTACAAGCACATCGCACTGACTGAATACATCCGTTAACTTCACTGTTATCGTCCTATTTTATTTCACTATTAAGTTCCTTGGGGACCACCACAACCTAAAAGACTATGAGATGTAACGTTAACACTCGGAAGGGGGTACTGCGGTGTCTATGAACAATTATATCACCACATATCAACTCCTGACCTGACGGAATTATAATACACGGTTGCAGCTTGATTGGAATCTCGGTGCGGCAACCGTAACTGACTTCACTTGTAAAGGAATCACCCCGCTTTGTTACGGTGATGTACCGTATGTAGTTCTATCTGTAGCACGATCCTTCGTGCACGTTTATCTTTATTTCTTATTAAATGTTTGTTAAGTAATAATTTATAGTGTCGACCTTCTTCACTAATGACCACGTGTATCTAATTATCGGAGATGGTGTATAATATTATCGTATTCATCGTACACCCAACTTCCGCAAGTTGCTCTTAAATAAATTGAAAGCAAAACAAAGATCATGATCATTGAAATATATTTTTTAAATACAGTAAAATATTAACACAATGTGTAAAATTTAAAAATAAATTAAATCTAAGCATGCTAAATTAAAAATAAGATTTAGATAGGTCCCAATTGGTTTCAACAAAAATTTGTATTAAAGAGATGATAAAATGAGTTTGTATTACATAAGAATTAATTTTCAAATCATGTGTCAAGCCAAAATGTTTGTGTGTATGAGTATAAAATATGTGTAAGATTAAAACAATGCTACTGGCCGTTTTTAATTATTTTTTATGCATTAGAAATGGGATGAAAAATACAAATTTCAGTGAGAAAATATTAAAAATTATCTTATACACAATTATAAAAATTTAAATTATAAGATTGCCAATTGTAAAATCATTAAGCTCTTATCAAAATAACTCTTATTTTTACTTTTGCCTAAACATACTTTGTATTGTATTTTTATTATTGGCCAACTTAAGCGATTAAGATAACAATATAACAACTTTTATCTGACTTTCTCAAAAGTAAAATTAATAAGAATGCGCCAACGTCAGGGATAGTGCGCTGACTATTACAAACCTGAACTTGAGCTAAACAGTCCGTGAGCATGAGCACATAGCTGTGTATAGATTCACCATGCAGAAGCTCCTTGTAAAAAGGGCTAGCTTTAAAAAGTACAAAGTTTTACTTCAATCAATACTAACTAGATTTATCCTTTTAAGTTATACAAAACATATTTGCTCGTTTTCATTCTGAAAAAAAAATTGAATAATGATTTAAACTTCAAATGATATATTTATTAAAAAAAAACATGTCTTCTTGTGTGTGTAATAGTATAAATTTATAATTTGTCTGTTTGTGGATTGATTTCTTATGATGTAAACAGTTCACTTGAAAATATTAAGTTTAATTCAATACATTTATATAGCATATAAAAGAGATAATAGTCTTTTACACGCTTCTACCTATCTTGATACGCACAAATGTTTTAAAAAAAAAAAAAAAAAAAAAAAAAAAAAAAATGTTTACCCATATTTTATACCATTTCCTGTCGTTCAATCCAGTTAAAATGTTCTATCAAGAAAACCTATCAAGATATAAAATAGTCAACTACCTTCCCTAATTCTCCATAAAATATCATTTTTAAAGCAACAAGATAAAATTAAAAAATTTTTGATTAAAAGTAACGTGTTGGGATTTATAATATAATTAATATCTAAATTACAGAATGCTCCATTTCAGTTTTATTGACACTTGCTGAACTTTTTTTTACAGTCATTTCTAAAAAAAAAAAAAAAAAAGAGGCATTATCAAATTGACAGCCTTTTGGTGCTCAAGATAAAAATGGGACTCAATTCCTGTCAAAGGTAATAGAACAGAAAGAAGGTAGTGAACTGAAGTATATAACATATTAATATAAGACATATAAAGTACAAACACATTATAACAGAATATATATCATCTTAAAAAATAAAAAGTCTTGACTATTCAAACAAGATTTCTTCTCCCGGAGAACTAATAGCGATGAAAAAAGTGAGAAAATGAAGTTTGATAATAAAAGCATAAAAAACAAAGATAATAAAAGCAAAACAAATTGGGATTACATATTTTAAGCTTTGTCTTTTCTTCCTATATTTGTAATAGTTTTTAATTTAGTGTTTATTGTACCAGAAAGCAGATTTATCATGAATAAAATGTATTTTGATATTCACGATTCACTAAGTATAAAGAAGTTTACTAAGTTTTCCATTTTAATTGATGTAACCATTTTAGAAATTTCTTTCACTTCTATATTTTACTTACTAGATAATCTTTTTAATATTTTTTAGAATTAATGATAACCACAAATGACGTTCAGTCGTTCTCGGTAAAAACTACATATTTTCAGCGAGGAAGAAGTATTGACTATATATATATATATATATATATATATATATATATATATATATATATATATATATATATTATATATATATATATATATATATATATATATATATATATATATATATATATATATATCAACCACAAATTCACGACTCTTCCCCATAAAATAAATGGGTCAAACGATGGCCGAGTGATTAGAGCGCTGATCTTTTTTATCGGAGTTCGTGGGTTCGAATCCCACTATGGCATGGATGTTTTGCTGGCGGTCGGAATCAAAAACAAAATTATCAAAAAATATAGTAAGAAATAAAGAATTAATTATTTTTATTTTACCTCAAGTGTTGTGTACGATAGATGATCAGTTATTTAAGATGATTACTAAGGTGATTAGAATGATCTGATTTCATTTATACTATTTATTGCTTCTATTAAAATTTTTTCAAGAAAAAATAGTAGTAGTTGCAAAAATTTTAGAAGTAGATGATATTCATCTTGGAAAACTTTAGACAAAAATCAAAATACTAACAGGCAGAATTTTTTAGAGTATCATGGCGAGTTTTCCTATATTACACATTACGCAATATATCAAAACGGGAATATAGACGAATCGACTTTAACTGAATTCATTAAGAGTCAAGTCTATAAGCCATATTGATAAAATTTTTAGACAAAGTGAAAATCCAATGAAACAGAGAGGAAATTAGAAAATTTACAGAAAAATAAAGATAACTTTTAAAAATTATTAAATATTGTAACACATATAAAATATAAAATCGTTTTTATATTTTAAGCAAATAAAAGTTTCAATATTTAGCCAATGAATTTACAACATAATTTGTATTAGATGACCCAAGACTAGGATTTCCGTTTCCTGATTTCTAACAAATCTGATACAAGTGTGATAAAAAGATTTATTTTTTTTTTTTCTTGAGAAAAGTAAAGATGCACTTTTATGATAAACAATTTTAATGAGCAAATCTCCCTCCCCCCCCCATACACACACCTACAAATTGGACACATATTTTACAAAAAACACTAAAAATATTATGAAATTTGAAAATTAAAAGAGAAAACTTTCCTGCAATATAAGAAGGAAACTTGGGTGAAATCTGGAAGGACTGACTATACTAATCCTATACTTTGCTAACTATACCACCCAGCTAGATATCTAAATGATTTCAGCTTCTGCATTGGTATTTTTTTTTATTTCTAACACTTAACCAGAAAAATAAGAGAAGGTAAATACATTTTTAAATATTTCATATTGTTAAGTTAATAAAACTGTTGAGTATTAGTAAAAAAACATCTTTAAAACCCCACGGCTGAGCAATGACCTAATCGGTAGGGTGCTGATCATAGGTACTGCAACTCGTAGGTTCAAATTCCAATGCTGACATGGATGTATGTAGCCTTTTGGAAGGCAGTAGGTTCCAGTCACTTCAGATCTTGTGTAACAAAATAGTATACCGTAGCCCTCCAAACCAAAGGAAATCACCGCATAATAGACTTAAATAAATATGTAAAAATATAAATATTTATATCTTAATTTTATTTTTAAAATTCTTGCATGTAACTTTTTTGGGAAGCGATAATTTATTCATATTGATGCAATCGGGATATTTCATTTCAATTTCAGTTGAAAGGCTTTTAAAACGTTTAAAGATGTTTATCAGTCAGAATTCAATAAAATGTCGAATCAAAAACTTAATATATCCTAAAAATCAAGAGGGGCAAAACTACAAGTCCGAGTACCTATACTTCCTTTTAAAAAATTCCTAGGATAGGTTGATAACTGAAATTAGAACACATCTGAAGCATATTAACAAAAACAGAATAATTTCAAATTTCATTAAAATGTCTAATCAAAAACTTTATTCATGAATTAAACCCTAAAATTTCTAAGGAGCAAAACTACCAGTTTGCCCCTCCTCTAAAAATTCTGTGTGGGGGCAATTGATCCCCCCCCCCCAAATTACTTCCGTGTTCTCTAATAACGAAGAAAAAAGAAAGAAAATTAAGTTATACTTTGATAATAAATGAAAAACGAAGCATGAAAAGAAACTAGTGATTTTAATCTAGTTTAATATAGCGCTTATTGTACCAGAAAACAGATTTATCATGAGTAAAATGTATTTGATATTCAACATTAAAAAATTAGATCCTAAGAAGACTGTTGACATTTAAGAGTGAAATTCACATTCAACAGAAGTTTTTTATTTTGATTGATGTAACCACATTTGTATTTCCTAAATAATCGTTTATACACACACACACACACACACACACACACACACATATATATATATATATATATATATATATATATATATATATATATATATTGTTACGAACTTCCAAAACTAAAACTGCTGGGTTCAGGGATTGAATGGACTTTACAAGCAAGCAAGACTGCAGCACGAAGACAAATACTTTATTGGAAGAAATACAACGTCAAAATCTCCGCGGAACAATTTTGAGCCCAATGCCGTCGGCTCAAGCAAGACTTTCCGCATCAAGCACAACACACCGTGCGTACTCCTCTTAGACCGAGATATTCTCTTAACGACGACTCTCCTGCATGGGACTCCGTCTGCCTTATATAGGCTCACAGAAACTGCCAGAACACTCCAGAAGCCGGAACCGGAAGTGGCCACGTGACGCTACACTTGGCGACGTTTGGCGACACTTGGCGATGAACTTGGCGACAAAAATAGGTTGCCAAATCCATCGCCAACGAGCCTATATCTCGCCAATTTGGCGAGATACCCATAGAGTCCCATGCTAAACTCAAGCAATTTTCGCAAATTCGTAACATTGCTCCCTCCTCAAAGACTGCACGTCTCGGGCAGTGCACTTGAGCAGAAAGCAACTTACGATACTCACAAATACAGTACTTACAAAACATAAATGGAATAATAAATTTAAATTACAATAAATCAATAACAGAATAAATAACAGAAACTAAACAACTATTTACAGAACTATTTACAAATAAAAAAATAAATAAAAGTTGAAGGTCACGAAACCATAGTCCCAATTATTAATTAAACTAAGTAATGTTACCATAGTATGGTGCTAGACGATCATAATGAACAATCCTAGGCTTAGCATTCGTTGATTTACGGATTCGAACCACGACGTCGTTCAGTCTTTTTAAAACTGTATAAGGTCCTTCCCACGAAGTTTGTTGCTTTGGAGAAAGTCCTTTACGTCTGTGTGGGTTCCAAAACCAAACCTTGTCACCTTCGTTGAACTCATGTCTTGTAGCTCTTGCGTCGTATCTGGTCTTCATTTTGTCCGTCGCGATGTTGATCCGACCTCGGGCAAACTGATGAACGTCTTCTAACCGCGCCTGCAGATTTTCAACATAAGCTTCAGGCGAAGAAGGCGCATCCGGTGGACGTCCGAAAACAAGATCACAGGGGAGACGGAGCTCACGACCGAAGAGCATCTGTGAGGGTGTAAAGCCGGTGGTTTCATGGACGGCACTCCTGTAGGCCAGCAAAAATAACGGTAGTTTCTGATCCCAGTCTTGTTGATTCTTCGAAACGAGGTGAGAAAGACTATTTAGGGTTGTTCGATTGAATCTCTCCACCATGCCATCCGATTGCGGATGTAGAGGGGTTGTTCGTGTTTTATCGATTCCCAGGATTTTACAAAGTTCTTGGCAGACAGCAGAAATGAAATTCCTCCCTTGATCTGAATGAAGTTGAAGGGGCGACCCGAACCTAGAAATCCAATTTGCCACTAAAACTTCTGCAACAGTTGTCGCTTCCTGATCGGGAATCGGGTATGCCTCAGGCCACTTCGTGAAATAATCCGTGACAGACAAAATGTATCGGTTATTGTCCGCTGTCCGTGGAAGAGGTCCCAAGATGTCGAATGCTATTCTTTCGAATGGTGCCCCTACATTATACAGATGTAACTTTCCTCGACTGCGTCTAGTGGGTCCTTTTCAGGTTTTTAAGATGTTCTTCAAAACTTCGCCCCACGATTATTATGTCATCTAAGTAAACAAGACAGGCTTCGGGAGAAAGTCCTCTCAACACCGTCTCCATTAGGCGCTCGAAAGTAGCAGGTGCGTTGCATAGGCCAAAAGGCATAACTTTAAATTGCCAAAGTCCTTGCCCACCAGTCGTGAATACTGTCTTTTCACGATCTACGGGATCCATCTCTACTTGCCAATAGCCACTCTTTAAATCAAGTGTAGAGAACCACACATTTCCCGATAATGTGTACAAGGTGTCGTCGATTCGGGGAAGAGGGTAACTGTCTTTCTTGGTGTAATGTATCTGGCAACAGCCAGAATAAAAGAACTCTGTATCAATTGGAATCTGGCAACACCAGATAGAGAGAATTCTGTTTTTGGGTTAAGAACATCAGAACAATAACTTCAAGCTTAAAAATGTACATATAACGTGATTTGTGATGTGTGAATAAATATGTTTTCGTGAACATCTGCATCTTATATTAAGGCCCCTAAAACACTACATTTTGGCGACGAGGATAAAAAAAGAACAGAAGTAAAGCATCATGTCAACGGAAACTAGAGCGATTGATTTATCGAAGTTTACTTTCAACGAATTTTGCCCAGGTAAGGATGATATACGATATTATTTTAGACGTTTTGAACTTGAAATAAGAGTTTTTCGTATCACTGAAGATGCAGATAAACGAGATTTAATTTTACGTTGTATGGGACCTTGTTTATTTAAACTAGTAAATGATAATTTTGATCCTATTTCTCCTGACGAAAAAACTTATTCTGAAATCAAAGATTTTTTGGAACAGCATTTTAAACCGGCAACAAACATCCATGTCGAAAGAACAAAATTTTCCCAACGTTTTCGCCGTAACGGTGAATCAATAGCTGAATTTATTGCTGCTTTACGAACTCTTGCTGTAAACTGTAAATTTAAGAATTCTTTAGATGAACGTTTAAGAGATCAATTAATACTGGGTATCAATGATTCCCGAATACAAGAACATTTGTTTCGTGAGCACTCTGATGAAACAGCAACTTTTAATCAGATTGAGAAGTCGGCTTTAAATTATGAATCTGCGTATATCAATCGAGAAACTATTGAATCTGTTATACATTCCGATCATAAAAACCCCGTTACAAGTGTGAATAAAATAAATACGCCAACTCAGAATGTAATGAAAAACAATTTCAACGCCGGCGCCAAACCCACCGTTTTCAAAACCAAACCAAAAGTTCATAGCGAGATGGAACGTAATAAATTCCGAATAGATAAACGAACTGTCTGCATTCGATGTGGGAAAAGTAAACATTCGAAAGGGGAGAAATGTAGAGCTGAATTAGCCACTTGCCGCAGTTGTCATACTAAAGGACATTTTGAAAAAGTATGTGTACGATCTGGGAATGCAGAATTCGTTCATCATATTTTTCACATAAGCAATGATAATAAATATCAGGTTAGAGCTGTAATTAACAAGAAAGAAATTGATTTTCAATACGATACTGGATCAGGGAAATCTATAATACCTGAAAGTTTTTATAGAATAATTGGGAAACCGAAACTTTTAAAATCTAAACAACTAATTGCGTATCCTGATAAACCGATTGCAACACTGGGAGACATTAAAGTGAAAATCAAAATCGGATCGAAATCGGAAGATTGTTTACTAACAGTAGTACCAGGTAACAGTGTACCTATATTAGGCAAGAATTTGATGGAAGTATTCCATTTAGAACCAAAATTTGAGGTAAAATATATTGATAAAAATGTTCGAACACTTGAATCACAACTTCTTGAAGATTATGCTGATATATTTGATCAAACTAAAATAGGTACAGTTCGAAGTTTTGAGGCGGTTATCAGATTACATGATAACGCAAAACCAGTAATCTGTAAGGCTCGATCTGTTCCATATGCGCTTAAGCCTGCTGCCGATAAAGAAATTGATCGTTTGATAGAAAATGGCACTTTAGAAAGTGTTAATATTAACGAGCAAACCGTACAATGGGCGTCACCAGTTGTTTACGTAACAAAGAAAAATGGTCAAATTAGATTATGTGGCGATTTTAAATCCACGATAAACAAACATATGATAACAGAGCAATATCCGTATCCAACATTCGAAGACATTGTTTCTAAATTAAATGGTTGCACAATTTTTAGTGTAATTGATTTAAAGGATGCATTTTTGCAAGTTAAAGTTAGTGAAGAATCTCGGAAATATTTAGTAATTGCTACACATAGAGGATATTATCGCTTTTGTCGAATGCCTTTTGGCATATCAGCAGCACCCATAATATTTCAAAAATTGATGGACCAGTTTCTTATTGGAATCGAAGGTGTTACATGGTTTCAAGATGACATTGCAGTCGGAGGTCGAAATATACAAGAACATGCTCAACGACTTCGACAGGTATTTGAAATTTTTCGTAAGGTCGGTTTAAAAACACAAATGTCAAAAATACAGTTGTTCAAAGAAGAAATTAAATTTCTTGGACATGTGATTAACAAAACAGGCATTTCGCCAGACATTGAACGAATATACGCTTTGAGAGAACAACCACCTCCAAATAATGTTTCAGAACTCCGATCATTTTTAGGATCTGTGAATTATTATAGCCGCTTTGTGAAGAATTAACAAATACTGTGCACACCCTTACACGAACTATTAACAAAAAATTCTTCTTGGGAATGGACTGAACGTCATCAAAATACATTCGAAAAAATTAGGGAAAGTATTTCATCTCCAGCCATACTGGTACATTTTGATCCAAAACAACCAATAATTTTAGCTTGTGATTCATCAATTCGAGGACTTGGTGCAGTTATAAAACATCGCATAGAGGGGGAACTGAAGCTTATTGCTGCTGCTTCTAGAACTTTAACACCTGCTGAACGCAATTATTCAAATATAGATCGTGAGGCCCTAGCAATTATGTTTGGGTTACAAAAGTTCTATAAATACCTCATTGGACACCATTTCATTATTCAGAGTGATCATAAACCATTAGAGCGTATATTAAATCAACACAAAGAAGTTCCAAGTTTAGCAGCCTCAAGGTTAACAAGATGGGCTATAACTCTAGGTGCTTTCGATTACGAAATAGAGCATCGTCCTGGCCAACAAATGGTGGTTCCAGATGCCTTGTCACGTTTGCCGTTTCCAGATAAGAAAGTAAGTAAATTTGAAGATTCTTCATTTGTTTACAGCATTGCCAATCACATAATACATGAACTTACGTCGCACATTACGTAGATTTACGGAAAAGGATTCCGTCCTATCAAAGGTAATTTTATACATTGAGAAAGGCTGGCCCTCAAAACAAAATATTGACGAAGCACTTATTCCTTTTTTTGAGAAAAGAAATGAGCTTACTTATGAACAAAGAATTTTGCTGCTGAACAATCGTTTAGTGATTCCGGAGAAATTAAGATATTTAGTGATTGATAAACTCCACGAATCACATACTGGCATAGTTGCAATGAAATCTGTTGCCAGAATGTCAGTATGGTGGCCTGCCATCGATAGAGACATCGAACAAACAGTCAGATATTGTAATGATTGCAATGAACATCATCCAAAAATTGCTGAGTCTCCATTATTGTTATGGAACAACACTGGTAAACCTTGGGATAGAGTTCACATTGATTTAGCTCAACTTCATGGTGAAAATTGGCTCTTCATCATCGATTCTCATTCACGTTGGCTGGAAGTCTTTAAACTTAAAAATGTTACATCATTAGATATCATAAAGTGTTTCAGAAAATTATTTAGTTCTTATGGAATATGTCGGATAATTGTGTCTGACAATGGTCCACAATTTACTTCCACCGAATTTCGAGAATTTTGCGAGATGAATGGTGTAAAACATATTCGATCTACTCCTTATCATTCCAGAAGTAACGGACTAGCAGAGCGTGTCATACGCACATTTAAAACCCGCTTCAAGAAAACATCTTATCAGTTTTCCGATCAAGAGCATCAGCTACAAGTTTTTTTATTTACTTATCGAACAACCATACATCGAGCAACGGGTTGCACACCAGCGAAGCTATTTCTCAACAGAGAACTTTCAACTTTATTTGATCGGTTGAAACCTGACCATATAAACAACGTGGAAAGCTTAAAATCAAAATTTTATCATGATAGATTTTCTAGACACAGAGACTTTGAAATTGGAGACAATGTGTGGATTAAACGAGGAATTGACCAAACGTGGAAACCAGGAACAATAAAGGATAAAACAGGTCCTTTATCTTATAGAACACAGCAAGGTATGCATGTACATGCTGATCATTTACGGAAACGAGAACAAGAACACATTGAACATTGTCAACAATCACCAACATCTGTAGATAAATCCGATGAAAAAGCTACGCCAGAGACTGTTTCAGATTTCCAATTACCAGAGTTAGACGGTACAGATAACCATTTACCAGAAGTCACTACTCCCGAACAAGGAACTTTTCTTCGACGTTCCAGTCGAATTAGACATGAACCTAAACGTTTCCATGAGGAATTTAACTATTGACTATTTAATGTTAATTTGTTGTGTTTTAAATATTTGAATGTGTATTATCTGTTTAACAAATTTAATTTTAAGGGGGGAAAAGATGTAATGTATCTGGCAACAGCCAGAATAAAAGAACTCTGAATCAATTGGAATCTGGCAACACCAGATAGAGAGAATTCTGTTTTTGGGTTAAGAACATCAGAACAATAACTTCAAGCTTAAAAATGTACATATAACGTGATTTGTGATGTGTGAATAAATATGTTTTCGTGAACATCTGCATCTTATATTAAGGCCCCTAAAACACTACACTTGGTGATGTTATTTAGGCGACGGTAGTCCACGCAGAATCTCGTTGAACCGTCCTTTTTCTTGACCAAGACGATAGGAGAGGCCCAAGGACTGGTAGAAGGTTCGATGACGCCCTTCTCCTGCATATCATTTAAAAGATCTTTCACTTCTTCTACTTTGGAGAATGGTAATCTTCGAGGATGTTGTTTAATAGGAGCATGATTTCCTGTGTCGATTCGTGTTTTGTTAACTTTGTTCTTCCCAAATCGTCGGATGACTTCGAAAATAGTTCACTAAATTCACCAAGCATTTTCTCTACAGCGCTTTTCTGTTTCTTACTTAATTCTGTTTTTGTTAGCAAGTCCTTCGTTAAATCTTCAGAGGACACGTTTGATGTTTGGAAAGAACTTCGCTCCACACAAGTCACTGGGGTACATGTGGCTAACACCTCACCTTTCTTAATAATCTTCGGTTTATCACTTATGTTGGCAATTCTCACCGGTATGGCTTCTTTTGAGAAATCTATGAGTGTTGAAGCTACTAAAACCCCTTTTGGAAAATTCCCGAAGTTAGGAAATTCGAGGAGTCCAAGTCGAAAATTCTTCTCTTCGTCAGAATAGCCCTCCAATATTAATTCTTTCCTGGCTGGTATGATGAAATCCAATGGAGCAATTATTCGATAGCAGGATTTGATTTCACTAACTTCTTTCCGGAACAGTGTTACATCTTCTGACGTAGAGTGTAGAGAATTATCTTTAAAGTCTAATATAAAATTGTATTTCTTTAGAAAGTCCAGTCCGAGGATAAAACTGTCCGTAATTTTTGCCACATACACAGTATGAAGGTACGAGTTGTTTCCAAATGTTATTTTAATATTCATCTTGCCAATAATCGGAATTTTGTCACCAGTAACAGTCTGGAGAGTAACGCATGGCGGCGTCCAGATAATCTTCTCATTAAGTTGTTGAGCAAAATCTTCATTCATGATGGTAACATTGGCCCCTGTGTCGACTTCTGATTCAATTTCTATTCCCCACTTCTGACACCAAATTGTTACGAACTTCCAAAACTAAAACTGCTGGGTTCAGGGATTGAATGGACTTTACAAGCAAGCAAGATTGCAGCACGAAGACAAATACTTTATTGGAAGAAATACAACGTCAAAATCTCCGCGGAACAATTTTGAGCCCAATGCCGTCGGCTCACGCAAGACTTTCCGCATCAAGCACAACACACCGTGCGTACTCCTCTTAGACCGAGATATTCTCTTAACGACGACTCTCCTGCATGGGACTCCGTCTGCCTTATATAGGCTCACAGAAACTGCCAGAACACTCCAGAAGCCGGAACCGGAAGTGGCCACGTGACGCTACACTTGGCGACGTTTGGCGACACTTGACGATAAAAATAGGTTGCCAAATCCATCGCCAACGAGCCTATATCTCGCCAATTTGGCGAGATACCCATAGAGTCCCATGCTAAACTCAAGCAATTTTCGCAAATTCGTAACAATATATATATATATATATATATATATATATATATATATATATATATATATATATATATATATATATATATATATATATATATATATATATACACATATATATATACATATATATACTATTCATTTATATACTATATATTTATATAACCTATATATATATAGGTCAGAAATATATATGAATGAACCGGATGTTCATGACTCGAATTCCACAGCGACTTTAAGAAGTAGGTCCCGGTTTCATTAGGACCGTAACGCTCCAAACCAAACATCATATAGTGTGAATAATAAAGTAGTAAAATATGATTAATGAGTCTTGTGCCTTAAACACTCATATAAAACAAAAGCCAAAGAATGGGGTATGATTCATTACTCAACTGGAGTGAAAAATAATATTATCAAAAATAGAATTTTAATTTTTTTTTTTATTCTAAATTATTGAGTACTGTAGATGATCTGTTATTTAATATGTTTAATAAGGGAAATGATGAAAAATGACACATTATCCTTTTGGACTAATTAGTCAAACTTTTCGTATTTAGTGTTCATTTAAGAACAATTTCCTAAATTAAAATTAATTTCCTAAATTAAAACTAATTCCCTAAATTAAAACTAATTCTCTAAATTAAAATTAATTCCTAAAATTAAAATCGTCACATTATCCTCTTGCACTTTTATAACTAACACTAAATTTCCTAAATACTGAATAAGAAGCCAAGTTGGAAGTCTCGGTATGAAGCCAAGTTACGATCAAACCGGAGTTGCCTACCAGAAAATAAATCTATCACCTGATTAAAATAGGTTTGGCGAAAATATACTCCTCGCTGAGTAAGTGACGTAACAGATATCTAGACCAATCGTAGACGAGACAAATAGGTTGCTAGAATGGCTACCTTAATTCAATAAGTATCACCCTTTGAATACCGCCAAAAAGATCGCCAATCCTGCCGAAACACAAGTGCTCCTCTTCCCCCTAAATATGCTGTTTCCCGTTATTTGTCTTAAGAGTTTTGAGAAATTGACTAATGCTACTTCAGGTTCCAAGAATTTCAGATAAGTAGTAAAATTAATATAGTATTAATAGGAGTGAGTTGTATTAAAGTAAGCAAGATATTCTATATAATAATAGCATTATTGTATATATTTCATTTGTAATTGTATGTATGGTGTTTTTATTTAATTTCCTGTTATTTGAGATTGTATATGTTATCTCTACGGTATAAATATATGATAACTATATAATAACTATATAATAACTGTATAATAATAATATAGTTATGAGATAACTATATAATAATAATCTCTTTATTAATAATGTATGCAGTTGTTTTAATGTAATTTATTCCAAGGTTCTCAGCTGTATTTCCTCAGATTTCTGTAAAGTTTTACAACTTAATGTAGCCAGTACTTAATGTAATATAAATCTAAAATCTAAGTCTTGAATACCATTTAGTTTTACCTCTTAAAAGTAAAATTTTATTACTTACAAATTTTTAAGTTCAATGTAATTATGAAAGTAAAAAGTTTAATCTTGCAACATTTTGTTTATATAATGTATTCAAAATGGCTGAAATGTAGTTTAACAAACCAACAGTATCTTATTCCAAAATTGTTATTATAAATAATGAACTTTTCTAATTTATTTTCTCAAGTATATCATTAAAAAATTAAAATTCAGAGCTTTGAAAAATATTGTAAGTAAAAATTCTAGTTTTATACACTACCTATAAGCTTCTGTGTGTATAACTTTCAAAGATTAGAAGATTGTGAAGATAATTTGTGTGAAAATAATTCTGAGAATTATATTAATTTATAAAAGAAAAATACCAGAAATCATTTTTCTTTTTTCAGTAGTATAAAATTGTATCTGTAATATTATTTTAGCATTATTTTGAAAGGTGACCCAAGTAGTGAATGGGATAAAATATTTTCAATATTTGCTTCAATGAAATATATATATAGTATTTATACATATGATAATATTAATAATATTTTATTTCTTACATTTTGACAAGACTAAATATTTTTGTGAAAAAAAAAAAGAGCTAAATGAAACTAATTCAATTAATATGGGAAATATAAATTATTATAATAGGATTTATGATTTGTAAACTGTTTAACTGTAAGGCTGTATATTGAAAAGTATTATCAAATTCAACTCTGAATTTCTTTGGAGTTGGTCTGTTTTATAGATAAGTATTCTGAACAAAGTGTAGTGAAGGCTATATTATTAAACTATCAGCAATTTATTATCATACTTTTTTTATATCTTTGCTCTTTTTCAGTTAGTTTCTCATTTTACTGAACTTTATTCTGGAAAATTTACTACTTCCTTTTTCATAAAGTATTTCTTTTCTTCCTTGTAAAATATTTATAGTATATATTTCTAATGGTCAAGATATATGTTGGCCAAATTTATTTCTGAAATAATTCAAAATTGTATTTTATGAAAATATTATTTTAGTTATTTTAATGCTTAAAATGTTTTGACAATGGAAAAGCTAGATGAATACTTGATAAATACTGCTATAAAGAATATAAGCAGTATTTATTTGGGTGTTTTTTTGGCTATAAAAATTCAAAGCAGTTTTCACACATTTATTATTTTATATTATGTCGTTATTTTTATTTTGTCAACTTTGAATTATGAACCATATTAATTAAAAATTTACTATCAATTCAATTTCCCTTTTTTGTATTTTTACAACAAGGTAATCATAGAGGAGAGCTAATTTAAACTCATGAACTGAAAACTAATTGCAAAATATGTAAGACTACAGAAAAGAAAAAAATTATATTATGAATGTGGATAATTTGTTAAATTGTCAGTATAATTATTTTTGCCAATCTCATTATATTTGTATAAACTATTATGATTTCTTGAAATTTTTCTAATCAGACATATATCAGATATTAAAAAATCATATAACTTAAAATTTTGTAATCATTAAAAAGCATTCAACAAGTATTTGAAACTGTTTTACGTAATACATAATAAGTAACGTTAATATGTAAAGAATGAGTAATACAACAGAAAAAGTCACAAATAAAATATGTGGTAAGTAGAAATGTTAATTAGTATTTACATTCTTAAAGGTTAAAAAAAAAGGTGAATGTACATTAACAGAATTGCTTCATTGAATAAAGACAAAGAAAATATATCAAAAGTTGGACATTTGTTTTCCACAACTGTTCAAAAACATAAAAATAATTGCATAATTTTTAACTTACTCATATCACATGACAAGATGTCTTATGTAATTCCTATGGCATTTAAATTGTAGTTCCTCTGTCAAGCGTGCATAGCATTATGCAAATTTATTGAATTCAATTTCTAGCTAATACATTGCTTTTAAATAAATTGAAAGCAAAACATGATGACTGAAATATATTTTTTGAATACAGTAAAGTATTAACACAATGTATATAATTTTAAATTTAAAAATAAATTAAATCTAAGCATGATAAATTAATGAATAAAATTTAGATACTTTCCCAATTGGTTTCAACAAAAGTTTGTATTAAAGAGATGATAAAATGAGTTTGTTTTAAATAAGGATTAATTTTCAAATCATGTGTCAAGCCAAAATGTTTATGTGTATGAGTATAAAATATGTATAAGATAAAAACAATGCTACTGGCAGTTTTTAATTATTTTTTTTTGTGTGCATTAGAAATGAGATGAAAAATACAAATTTCAATGAGAAAATATTAAAAATTATCTTATGCACAATTGTAAAAATTTAAATTATGAGATTGCCAATAGTAAAATCATTAAGTTCTTATCAAAATAAGTCTTGTTTTTATTTTTGCCTAAACATGCTTTGTATTGAATTATTGTTGGCCAACTTCAGCGATTAAGATAACAATAAAACAACCTTTTATCTTTCTCAAAAGTAAAATTAATAAAAATGCGCCAACGTCATCCATATTGTGCCAACTATTATAAACCTGAACTTGAACTAAACAGCATAGAAATAAGTCAAAGTCCGTGAGCATGCGCACAAGCGTCTAGGACAAGGAACATTCCTAATAGTAAGACTGAAAATTTTTCGCCTCTCAGCGGTAGGGATTTTCGTAGGGGAAACGGGATAAATGATCGGATGGTGACTAAATTTTCTAAAAATGTTGCATTTGGTTTTAAAAGTATAGTGATCAAATACTTATGTAAATTAGTAAAATACCAAAAAAACTGAATTCAACATGAGACCTCATGAGTCACTTTGCAAAAACAGCCAATTAGTTTTATTTAATGTTAGCGACACATTACATATGCCTTTACAAGGTAGTCAATGTTTGACTGATTAATTATAGAAGTAATTAAACCTTAAATTAAAATGCAAATTTTATTCATTGAAGCTGTTACATACTAGCATAATTTATATTAAAATGAATTATAAAATAAAATTAATTAGTTTTTCGAATTAGCAAAATTACCAACTTAGTTCAAAAACAAATTATTTTTTTTTACATACTTTATTATAAAATACACTAGAAAATATTTGCTTTGAAGTTAACAAAAGGAAAGTAATAACAACATTGAATTATACTTTAATTTTACCTTACTACATAAATCAATGTTAACTATGCATTTTTCACACCTTACCTCAACATAAATGGAAAATTTAGTATAAAACATGAAAAAACCCATTAAAAAAATCTCTTAATTCGGTTTAGGTACATTTATTTTCTAGTTCGAAATATACGAAATTTGAACGTCTGCACAGTGTAAATTATAGACCGGAGTGAAAACTTAAACACATGAAATAATATATAAGCTTAGTGATAGCATTTACGTAACGTATACTATTCTAAAAAGGAAATGTTTAATTAAACATAAAAAATAAAATATTCAAGTTACTATTTTTAGCATACAATTCCACTAAACAGATCTATACACATACGAATATGGCGCTTATCCGTTCCAAATGGTATCCCTCCACCAACAGGCGGAAATTCCCTTTTCCCCGTGAGATCAGATCCATCTCGTGGTTTCGTTTTTTTGATATTAGGAATGTTCCTCTCCCTAGACGCTAGTAGCATGCGCAGATAGTTGGGTACCGATTCACGAGTTTTATACAATATAGGACGACACGGGTCACGAATGAGTCTACATTGGCGTGCGCTAAGTTTCCACGCCAAGGTAAATAACCGACGCCAAGGTGGTTTATCCGAGCCACTATACTCGGTTCGAAGGTTCCGAGCTGTCGGTGGTTTCTCCAAATTTAGCTGCTTGATTTCTTATATTTTTGTTAATTAGATCTTTGTTATTAGATCTATATTTTTGTTAATTACAGTCTTTCAGGTATGAAACAATTATTGGTATACATTATTATTAGTATTATGATTATTTTATTTCTTTTATTGTTATTTCTTTTTTATTTTTCTGTTTTATTCCCAATGCACGTGGTATTGTTTGAGTTTTTACAAATCATCACTATAGATGTATTATATGTATTGAAATCACATCGTGTTTTATTGTTTAATTTTAAATATTAATTTCATCAAATTAACACCTCAAGCATGATGTCTACAATTTTTGACGATATTTACTGTTATTACATACGTTACATACCTGATAAGGTATACTTATTTCCACTGTTATGGTTGAATTATTTTTTTTAATTGCTATATCATGTATATTGTACACGATGCACGTGGTATTATTCGATTTTAACTATTGAGCATCATAGCTGAGTTGTATGCAATGTAATACCAATTTCTTGCATGATTTAGCGATAAATATTAATGATAGTAATGTTTTTGTCGCATAGATAATGCAGGCTTGGCTTTCTGGTATTTTTGTCGATTTTATAAATTATTTCAAAAGCTGTTCTATTAATATTCTAATTCTATTTGTTTACTGTTTGAGAGTAAATATTTTGATTATTAGCTTTAAAAGTACAGGTAAGATATTAACATTATAATTTATATTTTTTTTTCTCTTATTGTGATTGCATGAGCTTCTAATATTGTTACATGCACATTGTACTTTTTATTGTTTGAATTTTATCATTCCTGTATTATATTATTCAAATTAATAATGTAATCTAATTAATTCTCCAAGTATTTCTGTTATTTTTGCTAACATTAGCTCTTTTTTAGGATGGCTCATGTGCTTATTCCACCATTTGCAGTTAAAATGCATTTTGCTGATCCTCCTGCCAGGTCTTCTCGGGTGGTCTCTAAGGTAAGATCTTCCTCTCTTTTCAGGACTGACTGTTTTGTAGGTGGGTTGACGTATGCCGAGGTGGTAGCAGGCAAAATTAATTCAAGGGTGTATTGGCACTCTTCAGTAAAGCCTCAAGAGAGGGTGGAAGCTGTATCATCAACCAAGATTAATAAGAATTTTCATGCAACACCTGTTAAAAGAGGTAAACCATGTCCTACTGTTAATGTGTCCTGTACTTCTTTGACTAATATTTCATCATCTCTACCTATTTCTAATCCTTTGTCTACTTCTCTTCCTGCTGAACATGGCATCCAGGATGCATGTTCGCGTAGTTTGCGCGTGGTAATTCCACATGTAGAGCGTGGCGTGCTTAGGGTGTCTGAGAAGGCAATAGTGAGCAAGTTCATTAGTAAGCTGAAGTTTAAGGGCTCGCCAGTTGGTGGGTTTAAGGGAACACGGTATGAATGGCTTTTTGCAGATAGGAGCTATAGCTATGGAAAGAATGGTAGTAGGGTAGTTCAGCCGTGTGGGGCCTTCTCAGAGGTAGAGCATCTTTGTGCAATAGTCTCTGTGTATGATTCATCAAATCTGACTATCACCAATAAATATTCTATTGGTATAAAAAACTGGTTGACGAACAATCTCTAGGCAGTGGAGCACTGCTGGGCGCCAAGTCTCAACAAGTCACTCCGCCCATCATAGAAATTTTTTATGATTAACTCACACACACTTATCCACCTGTCACTGATTCTCAAGGAACAGTAGGGGATAGCAAAGTTGAAAAATACGATTCAGATTCAGAATCAGACCCTGACAAACCGAGCAGTAATTTAAAACGAACATCATGGCGTTGCAAATTAAGAAACAAAAAACAGGGAAGAAAGTTGACGTATATTTTTATGAAGTCTGCAAAAAGAGGGGATTAGTAACACAAAGTCAAATAAAGGATTATTGTCAAAAACATAATTTAATTTATAATGAGAATTTATTTCAGTTTTCAAGTAAAGACAAATATGAGGGTGTCATAGCTGATACTGAGGAACCAAGTACGAGTCATGCATCTGCATAACTAGACAATGTTGTCATACCCCGTACGTTTAACCAGGTATTGAATTCACCAGAAGCAGACCACTGGTGGGAGGTCTTGCATGCTGAAATTAAAGTCATGAGAGAAAGGAGAGTTTGGCGGTTGATAGAATTACCTAAAAATAAATCTGTGGTAGGGTGTAGATGAGTCTACACAATAAAGAGAGACAAAAAGGGTAGAATTGCCCTTTACAAGGCAAGATTGGTGATGCAGGGCTTTGAGCAGATTCATGGGGAAACCTACGATGAAACCTTTAGTCCTGTAGTCAATTTCGGTGTCATAAGACTCTTTTCCTCAATGTTAGTCAGTTTTAATGTCTTGTACCCATATACAATGCGATGTGAAATCGACCTACCTGTATGTTCCGCTTAAGGAAGAGATTTATATGTGTCAACCTCCTAGCTTCATTAATAAAGAAAAATCAAACCTGGTATGCAAATTAGACAAGGCATTATACAGATTGTGTCAGTCCGGTCATGTTTGGTTTTATGAAATTGACAAAGTTTTAATTCAATTGGGATTCAAGAAGCTGACTCAATGTAATTACGTATATTCTTTTCATAAAGACCTGATACTACTTCTTTATGTTGTTCTATTTGGTCGAACAAATGAAGTCGTACAAAATGCTTTTCCTCAAAAAACATTTTGATATCAAGGTCATGGGTAGGACTAAAAATCTCTTAGGAGTGGAATTTGAGGAAAAAGATGATTTGTTCATGCATCAAAAGGGTTATATCAATGAAATCTATGAACGTTTTAAATCCTTTAATCCTCCCGTTTCTTCACTCCCAATCGCAAAAGGAACGGTGTACTCCATGAGCCAGTGTCCAAAGACCGAATATGAATGAGAAGAGATGGATCAGCAAATTCCAATCTAAGTCTGGTGTGGCTCACTGGAATGGTTTATTGCGCTTACTTGGATATGTGTACAAGTCACAAGATTTCATGCTAAATTTAAAATCTTCTAAACCTAATCTAGTAGCATATTCTGATGCAGATTTTGCATCAAATCGAGATGATAGAACGTTCTCTTGGGGGACAGCTAGTACTTTTCGACAGAGCTCCAATTTCTTGGCAAACTTTCAAGCATCATTGCATCAGCCTGTTAACAATGGAATCCAAACTAATTAGTATGACAGAATCTGCTAAAGAACTATTATGGTATGACCGTATCATATCGGAATGTTTTTGAAAGGGAATCTTAACCGATCCTAAAGCTGATTCTATACTTTTTGTGGTTAATATGGCAACCATTGATTTCATAAGTCTCCCATTGAGAACAATCGATCAAAACACATCGATGTTAGGTTATTTTTTTGTCCGTGACTTAATTTATAAAGATGTTTTTAAAGTAAACTACATACCTAGTAGGTGTAATTTAGCTGATCATTTTACAAAAGCCCAGACTCGATGCGAATTAAGTAATTTCATTGATATAATATTTAGTTAAGGTGTTTTAAAATTCGTTTTATCAAATACCTTTAACTTTTTACCTTAATAACAAATTAACTTAACAAAATTTCAATTTTAAAAAGGCAAGAATTGTTTCAAGATTAGATTTGCATTTGTATTCTAGATAAATGTCAAGTAATTAAGTAAAAATTGTCTTAATCAAATTTAAATGTTAAGTGCTTGAGAAAGGGGAGAGATTAAATTTAGTCTTAATAAATTTAAAAAAGTAATTTATTTTAAATAACTTTTGCTTGAATTGCCACTTGGGACAGATATCCAGATCACGAAGGGCAAAAAATTGTTTACTTATAATAAAATGTGTGCAATTATTTTTGTATATATTTATACTATTATTAAACTGTTTGCAATGTATGATTATATATCTAACGTTTTTGAATTTGTAGTTATACTTTTAAATCAATCTCGTATTATGTCATATTTATGCATTGCCTGTCTTTTTAAAGTATTTATTCTTAGCACTTTACAAGGAAATGGATTATTTGTCATCGCAACTAAGTGTTTACTATCGCCATTAACATGCCTCATGACGTTCAAGACCTTTCGGATGATGTGGCAAAGTGTTTTTATACTTGGATCTACAGCATTTCGTCGTTCTTAAATATCTTCAAACAGATTAAAAGACTTTTAATGTAGACTTGATGTCGACAATATGTTAGAAAAAGGATTGCCAAGAGTGCAACTGTCATGTGTTAATCTATACTTCAGTTTAGTATAGTCTATCTGATTGTAAAAATGTTAGGGGATCTGGAGCATGAATGAGAAATTATTGGGTTTTGTTTCATTCTAGGCTTTCTAACCTCAAGTTGGGTGGCCACTTGTTACATATTTCAAATCCACAGCAACCTATTACTTGAACTTAGAAGTTTCCTAAACCGCGTTGCGATCAAACATTTCACAACACGGTAATAGAGTCCTCATTAATTAGGCATGCAAACTGTTTTAATGTGCGTGCGCAAGTCAGAGCGTAAGTATAAGTACGTGTCGGAGGGAGTAGTCGGAGCACTCACTCAACCAGCACAGAGCTCGCCTTTCGCCTTCTGCGGATTGCCCGAACTTTTTACCTCTGAGTAGCCTTAGCCCGTAGGGTTACTTTCTGCCTGTTTGTTTTACATAGTTTATTATTTTTTGCTTTTAAGTAGGATTACCAAAGGTAGTAATGTTTCTTTTTGTCTTGCTCTAGCATGTACTTTAAACTTGCTCCAGCCGCCTCCTTATATTTAAACTTATTTAAATGTTATGCTGATTTGTTTTTCTTGTGTTTCCATTTACCAATAAATGTTAATTGTTTGTACTTAAGCTTTGTCTTATTTCCTCTTATCAGTGTTATTGGGCTTTAATTTTCACAGTAGCTTCTCTGCTTCACAGAACTCTGCTATCGTAATGTATCAAAGGTATGCACTAGAATTTCAATTCGTTTTTCCCAGCTAGTGTATTCATATGATCTTGTCACAGCCTTTCCGTGACAAGATCATGAGTAATAAGTGTTGATTTATTACCAGTAAATGTAATTTTTGCTCTAAAATCGGTCATATCCAAAAGGCTTGTTTTGCCACTAAGAAAACGAATTGTAACCCCGTAAAACAGAAGCAGGTTAATTTGGAAGGTGATGTTAAAAGACAGAGTCAGGTTCCGTTATAAGTGTTGGGAAATCTCAACTTACCCCATTTATTCTTACAATTCCGCAATGTTTGAAACAATTAAACGCTGGTTACCCTGCTTCGTTCAAGCGATCAAGTTTTACGTGCGTGTTTTAGGGGGGGGGGGCGTGGCAGAGTTTGCTGTGAACATTATGCTGCACCTGAGTGGCATCAGGTGTATGCAGATTTTGCAAATGTGCTTTGGAGATATAAGCGGGTAGCCGAGGAAGGAGCTTCTGCACAGTGAATCGGTACCCAGCTATGTGCGCATGTCCGCGGACTTAGCCGTATTTTTATGTCGTTTTCTACCTGTTCTGCTCTAATGCGCATGCGCATGTACTTAGAAATCTATTTCGCTACCGATTCACCGAAAATGCTGTGGCAACCCTTGATGAGCTTGGCATAGCAAATCCCATAATAGTAACCATATTGGCAACTTCAAATTAATAGCCAAACTGTCGCCATGAATTGTGTTTATATAGCTGATGATTAAATGTCGGATTTCTAAGTTTTGTCGATGAGATCAGCAGATTTATCTCAAATTTTATTAAATACTTTATTTATAGATCAGATTGAAAAGCAGAATATTGTAAAATCTTTTAACAACGGTCAGTTTTTTATAAATTCATGCTAAAAAGGCGGAATAAATGTGCTGTTTCCTGCTATTTGTCTTAGAGTTTTGACAAACTGACTCAATGCTACTTCAGGTCCCAAGAATTTCAGATATGTAGTAAAATTAATATAGTATTAATAAGAGTGAGTTGTATTAAAGTAAGCAAGATATTCTACATAATAATAGCATTATTGCATATATTTCATGTGTAATTGTATGTATGGTGTTTTTATTTAATTTCCTGTTAAATGAGATTGTGGATGTTATCTCTATGGTATAACTGTATAATATATGGCTTAACTATATAATATGATATAACTATATAATAATAATAATATAGTTATGAGATAACTATATAATAATAATCTCTTTATTAATAATGTACGCAGTTGTTTTGATGTAATTTATTCCAAGGTTCTCAGCTGTATTTCCTTAGATTTCTGTAAAGTTTAATGTAGGGAGTACTTAATATAAATCTAAAATCTAAGTCTTGAATATCATTTAGTTTTACCTCTTAAAAGTAAAATTTTAATATTTACAAATTTGTAAGTTAAATGTAATTATGAAAGTAAAAAGTTTAATCTTGCAAACCTGATACATTTTGTTTATATAATGTATGGCTGAAATGTAGTTTAACAAACCAACAGTATATTATTCCAAAATTGTCATTATAAATTATGAACTTTTCTAATTTATGTTCTCAAGTATATCATTAAAAAATTAAAATTCAGAGCTTTGAAAATATTGTAAGTAATAATTCTAGTTATATACACTACCTATAAGCTTCTGTGTGTATAACTTTCAAAGATTAGAAGATGGTGAAAATAATTCTGAGAAATATATTAATTTATAAAAGAAAAATACCAGAAATCATTTTTCTCTTTTCAGTAGTATAAAATTGTATCTGTAATGTTTTTTTAGCATTATTTTGAAAGGTGACCCAAGTAGTGAATGGGATAAAATATTTTCAATATTTGCTTCAATGAAATATATATATAGTATTTATACATATGACAATATTAATAATATTTTATTTTATATATTTTGACAAGACTAAATCTTTTTGTGAAAAAAAAGAGCTAAATGAAACTAATTCAATTAATATGGGAAATATAAATTATTATAATAGGATTTATGATTTGTAAACTGTGTAACTGTAAGGCTGTATATTGAAAAGTATTATCAAATTCAACTCTATATTTCTTTGGTCTGTTTTATAGATAAGTATTATTCTGAACAAAGTGTAGTGAAGGCTATATTATTAAACTATCAACAATTTATTATTGTACTTTTTTATATCTTTGCTCTTTTTCAGTTAGTTTCTCATTTTATTGAACTTTATTCTGGAAAATTAACTATTTCCTTTTTCATAAAGTATTTCTTTTCTTCCGTGTAAAATATTTATAGTATATATTTCTAATGGTCAAGATATATGTTGTCCAAATTTATTTCTGAAATAATTCAAAATTGTATTTTGTGAAGATATTATTTTAGTTATTTTAATGTTTAAAATGTTTTGACAGTGGAAAAGCTAGATGAATACTTGATAAATACTGCTATGAAGAATATAAGCAGTATTTATTTGAGTGTTTTTTTGGCTATAAAAATTCAAAACAGTGTTCACACATTTATTATTTTATATTATTTCGTTATTTTTATTTTGTCAACTTTGAAATGTGAACCATATTAATTAAAAATTTACTATCAATTCAATTTCCCTTTTTTTGATTTTTACAACAAAGTATCATAGAGGAGAGCTAATTTAAACTGCTGAACTGAAAACTAATTGTAAAATATGTAAGACTACAGAAAAGAAAAAAATTATATTATGACTGTGGATAATTTGTCAGTATAATTATTTTTGCCAATCTCATTATATTTGTATAAACTATTATTATTTCTTGAAATTTTTCTAATCAGACATGTATCAGATATTAAAAAATCATATAACTTAAAATTTTGTAATCATTAAAAATCATTCAACAAGTATTTGAAACTGTTTTACATAATACGTAATAAGTAACGTTAATATGTAAAGAATGAATAATACAATAGAAAAAGTCACAAATAAAATATGTGGTAAGTAGAAATGTTAATTAGTATTTACATTCTTAAAAGTTAAAGAAAAAAGGTGAATGTACATTAACAGAGTTGCTTCATGACGAATAAAACCAAAAAAAATATATCAAAAGTTGGACATTTGTTTTCCACAACTGTTCAAAACCATAAAAATAATTTCATAATTTTTAACTTAATCATATCATATGACAAGATGAACTCTTGTGTAGTTTCTATGACATTTAAATTGTAGTGTAAGTTCCTCTGTCAAGCGTGCATAACATTATGCAAATTTACTAAATTCAATTTCTAGCTAATAAGTTGCTCTTAAATAAATTGAAAGCAAAACAAAGATCATGATGATTGAAATATATTTTGTGAATACAGTAAAATATTGACACAATGTATATAATGTTAAATTTAAAAATAACTTAAATCTAAGCATGCTAAATTAATGAATAAGATTTAGATACTTTCCCAATTGGTTTCAACAAAAGTTTGTATTAAAGAGATGATAAAATGAGTTTGTATTAAATAAGAATTAATTTTCAAATCATGTGTCAAGCCAAAATGTTTATGTGTATGAGTATAAAATATGTTAGAACAGTGATTAAAACAAGATTAAAACAGTGCTACTGGAAGTTTTTAATTATATTTTTGTGCATTAGAAATGGGATGAAAAATACAAATTTCAGTGAGAAAACATTAAAAATTATCTTATGCACGATTGAAAAAATTTAAATTATAAGATTGCCAATTGTAAAATTATTAAGTTCTTATCAGAATGTCTTGTTTTATTTTTGAAATCAAATATTGAATTATTGTTGGCCAACTTGAGCGAATAAGATAACAATATAACAACCTTTATCTAACTTTCTCAAAAGTAAAATTAATAAGAATGCGCCAAAGTTAGCGATAATGCGCCGACTATTATAAACCTGAACTTGAGCTAAACAGCATAGAAAATAGGTAAAGTCCGTGAGCATGCGCAGATAGCTGGGTACCGATTCACTGTGCAGAAGCTGTGCAGAAGCTCCTCGCCTCATAGATCGTCTAAACTTCTTGGTGTATGGTTGGTTGCTGTTCGTCTAGTCATTTCAATCCATTGTTCCACCCGGTGTATCTGCTGGAAAATGTTGAAGTTTGCCGCAAATCTTTCCACTATGTTTAAAGAACATGATTTCCTGAAGCGATTTGATGAAGCAAAAAAGCTCAATTTTGAGTATGTGGAACTTCAATTCCCGTACGATTATAACTGTAAAGACCTGACGGCTGCCAAATCGGATTTAAAGTGCACCTTGATTAATTCTTACAGCGGTGAGTAGTGTCTTATATGCCACTCTCAGTATTAGGAATACAAAAATATTGTGATTTAAAACACTTTAATTTGTTAACGTATTATGATGTAGAAGTACTGTGTTTATTTACATTGTCTCAAAGTTATTTAGTGCAGAAAAATTTCCCAAAATGTTATTTATTTGTTCTTGTATTTATCGAAAGCATTAACTTTTTCAGTGCTTAAATTGCCGTTTGTTACGATTTCTACAATTCTTGTTCAAATTTACATATTATAATTAACGTCTGTTTCAAGTTGTTTGAGTTGCATGTTATGTACCGATTTGTGATGTATTTGCAAAAGGAATGTCAAAAGTACTAATTATTTATGATCTTTCAAAACAGTGATACTTAAGAAATGTCATTTATTATAGCCACCAGGCGATATTATCCAAACATATTCATTGAATGGTATTTGTAATGAAATTATTCATTAAAAAGTAAGAACACCATTTTATTAAACACATTAAAATTTTTCTGTTTTTGGTTTTTGTAATTTATTGTTCTGTCTTTGGTTTTTATTCAAGACTCTATTACTTTTTTGTAGCTGAGAAATTTGGAATTGCTGCAAGTCCTGGGCGAGAGGTGCAGTTTTTGTCGGAACTTCATAATGTAACTCCATATTACAATGCTCTAGGTGCAAAACGGTAAACATGGCTCATGTGCCTTATATTTTATGTTAAATAATTATGTACATTAGAGAAATTAAAACTTAAACAAATTTTAAAAGTTGAATTTTACTTTTGTTATAATTTGTCGACTTCATTGTTCGCTGTGAATCAAAATTTTATTGATCCAAACAAAAATAAATTTTTATAGCAATATGTAAAAGTATAACAAGCATCCAGGATCCGGATACCCTATTTGAGCTAAAAGTAATATATCCATAATTTATTTATGTTAAATATAACAGGTATAATTTCTAATAAGACAAATTTGGCTAAAAAAATGTTTATAACCATAAAAAATGAATGAAATTCATGGCATAATTCCCTACTTTGGTTCAAGTTTTTGATTAAAAATATTAGTGTTTCATTTGAACAAAAATTGTTCTATAGGCATATTTAGAAATTTGATTTCAAACAAGACTTGAAATGAATATATACAAAAGTGGCAGGAGCTAGTTATAGTGAATTATAATGAACTAAAACCTAATAAAGGCTTTCTCTCAAATTTGAATCATCTGCAACTAAAAGCTTGAAAAATTCCATTATTATGCCTTCTGCTATTTTAGAAAAGAGTGTAATTTCCACTTTTTTTTCTTAATTTTCATATTTTTTTATTGTAATTTTTTCTTCCTGTAGCATCCATATTATGTCTGGTATGAAGCTTAAAGAGTTCTCCTTTGGAGAACAACTTGACACTTTGAAGCAGAACTTGACTTCTGCTCTATGCTATCTAGAAAATGTAAGTAAAGATTTTAGTTTTGTTTATTTGCTGATTTCTTAGGAAGTAAGTTTTTGACATGAATAGAAGTAGGTAATATTTGAAGTTTGTATATGAAATGGTTAGTTTGTTCAATTTTCTATACTAGATTATGTTTAGGTTTAAGTACTAAGATCTGTCTACTATATGTGTGTAGTATTGTAGCTTTCCTTCCCTTTCTCATTATTTAGATTTTGTTTCATCTTTATTTTCGCATTTTGCAAAAAAGACAATCTGTTTTTCTTAGTACTTTTTTTTTAAAAGAGATAGTTCGTAACAAATGCTATCTTGTCATTTCACTCTATCCAGTGGCTTAAATTTAAGGACTGTTTAGAAACTTGATCTACTGGTCCATATAACTTTTTGTTTTACTTTGTCTAGACCTCCCATGTATGCCAAAATGAATGTCATTTACACAGTGATAGTTTTATTAGTGATTACTATCCTCCAGCACTGTAACAAACCCAATTGGAATTAGTGTCAAATTTTGGTACTAAATGTAATTTTCTTATTTAAGTTTCATTTTTTGATTAACCAGATGCACATAATTTTTACTGAATTAAACTTTGGATTTTTTAAAAATAAAGTTGTGTAGAAGCCAGATGTAGATTTCCACACAAAGATAATTTTAAATTTTCTGTGTAAAAATAATTTTACTGCACAATAATTTTATAATGCTTATAAAAAAGTTATGAAATTTTTTAACTTTGGGGTTTTTGGATACAAAGGGTTAATGACTCTGTGAATTCTTTTAGTTTATATTTAACCTTTGTAGAAAAAAAATTTTTTTTTATCATATTTGACTGAATGGCAGAATGAAAATGGTCATAAATGAATGTATCAAAATGCTTCCCAAATAATTTTAATTATCATATTTTTCTCATTCTTTTTCAAAATTTAATCACAGTAGGTGTAGAGAAATTTTTCCTTATGTGAAGTGATGAAGTTGCTGTTATAAAATGTATCACTACAAACTATCCATCTGTAGAATTAATGTTGCCATAAGTTAGCTTAGGGATACTCGCGTTTGTCAATAACTTAAATATTCAGAAATGTATTCTAATGTTACCAAATGCAATATATGTGTATTTATATGTATATATGAAAAGTTCATAACCAAAATTAGCCAAGTCAATTTGGAAGAGTTTGGAGAAATTTAAGTCTTAAAAGTATCTGGAGCTGAATTCCTAGAAAAATTATAATTTAAAGAAAAAAAAAATGATTTGCTTGACTGAAGCTATCTATACTATTAGAGTCGCTAGTGTCACAGTCATCTAAAAACTTCTACTTCTTCGACATATTTCGGATTAGTTCCCTACGTTCTGAGTCAACCATTATTTTATATATTTTTTACTACTTTTATATAAAAGAATTTATCAAATGATATGTAGAATACATACAGAAAGCTAAATACTGAAAGATAAAAATTTGCTCAGTAATGCAAAAACCTATTAAAAAAGCCTGTGCTTTTCAATGCTATTATTTGTGATTTAAAAGGAAAAAAATCCTCAATCTAAAAGGGCAAGTACTTTCTTTTTCCAAGAATAAAAATTCTTAATTTGCAATTCATTCCCTATTTTTCATGCTGCTCTCATAAGATCTGTGTGATTCTCTTAAACCTTGATGGTGACTTTATCATCAGACTACAGAGATGATTTAAGGAGTTTTTAAGGGCCTCTGACATCAACTAGTTTTATGTTAATTCAAGTTTAATGCTAAAAATGTTTTTTATTCAGCCTAGTCCCAGTAAATGAAAAATGGTTTAGATTTTCATAGAAATTGCATGTCCATGTAAAATTAGGCAATGTAGTTAGTTTTTCTTTTTTTCTGTGTGTATGATATCAGAAATTTAATATAATTATTATATTTTGTGTTTTATATTGCCATTTTTTGCTTTTCATTTGAAGTTTATGAATTGTCTTTACAGCAAAATTTGGTTGGTGTTATTGAACCTATCTGTCCCGAAGTCAATGAAGATTATTTTCTGTCAAGTTTTGATGCTGGTGAGAAAATATTCCTTTTCTTCAAATAGTATATATACTGATAGTAACTAAATGCATTGGGCAAAATTTTTATCCTAAACTGAAGATAGTCTTGCTTATAGTAACTACCTGATCAACAATTCCCAAATGAATTACATGCATTATAAACCCTATAAGAGATTTCATGTAAATGAAATTTTCCTTTAAAAAAGGCCCATGACTGTTTAGAACCTGTCTGCTCCTAACACCCACAACTAAGATATTTTTTTCTCTCCTTTAATCTCACAAGTCCAAAACAGTTATTTTTCCTTCCCCTGCCTTGCTATGATGTGGACAGTGACAGCTGTACCTCCCACTCTCCGTCATTGTCCATCCCTCGTAAAGTAGCCTTTTGTTACTGTTCTGCTTTCCTTATCAGAATAAAAATATGTTCACTTCTCTCGTAGGATTGTTTTCCCGTAAGAGGTTGAAATAGTGTTTTAACTTTCAGTATTTCTGCACAGAATCAGAGAAAAAGAATGTTTTAAAAATTTTGTATTCTACTTAACAACATTTTGGAGTATTTAGTTTCAATATGCATCTCAAGAGACAGTGGAAGTACAAAATAACAGAATTTGATAAAAATATATTTTTCCTGCAAAAGACAAGCTAAACTTTCCCTTTATTTGATAATGAAGTGTATCGAAAATAAGATTTTTCTCACTAAAACCTGCCATTCACCCTACATCTTTATTTTAAAAGTAAATTTAATTATATTTTATAGCTTAATGTTTTTTGTTCTATATTTTGAATAAATAGCTTTAAAGTTTTCCAGGTGCATGAATTTTTTCTCAGTCTCTCAAATTTTGGATGTTGTCTAATTATGCATTTCTCATAACAGTAGGTAAGCCTTTAAAATGTAAAGTGTTTTATTGAGTTAGAAAGGGTTGAAGATAGCAAAACAACCAAATAATTCACCATAACCATGTATAACTTTAAATGCTTGTTTTTATATAAATTTTGTTAAATGTAAATAAAAATCAATACCCAATTTTGTCTCTGCATAGTGAAAACTATTATGAAAAATTACAATAAATTATTAATATGCTGCACCTAAGAAACATTTTTATTAAATGATGTTGTTACAAAAACACTCTATTTTAATCTAACACTAATTTCTGATGGCTATTAGCACCTTATATGGACTATACTTTTTTATTTTGATTTTATATAATTTGAAAGCAGCATGTCTAAGCATGTTATACTCTTGTCTCTTAAACAATTTAAATACATTGAAGTTTAGTTTACAAATTCTCCTTAAATATACATATATTAATAAGAGCACGATTTCTGCATACAGGGAAAATCGTGGATTTAGACAATAGATTAATTTTGTCATGGAAAGTCATGATTTTCTTAGAAAAATGAGTAAAAGTCTGTGATCCACTAAGCTACCAATTAAAAAGAATCAAAAAATGCCTCTGTAAGTGAATTTCCTTTCTGAGCGGAAGTGGCTGCATACTTCTCCCTTTTGCCCATAGCGCTGGACTCTCATTCATCTATTTTTTGTACACTAAGACATGTGACATATTACGCTGCTTTAACCCTTTCTGGCACACTACACTTTAAAGTAAGAATTTTGCAAAAAAAAAAAAATTTGTAAGCACTCTATTTAGGCCTAGGAGAGTCCAAATATATAATTTTGTGAAAATTGCATAAGCTTTTCCAATTTTATGGGTGTGTCCGGAGCAGACACACTATGTGTCTAGAGCTCCGATAGGTGAGCATTGCTGTGAAGCACATATTACAGTAAAATATTTTTACCCAAGATTTAATAACAGTATAATCTAATCTCCATAGCAGATTTAGCCTTACCAGAGTGCACTAGAGGGAGGAATGTTATTCTACACCTCCTGCTTAAAAAATTAAATTAAAATAAAAAAAAAATTCTTGATTAAATGCATTAAATGAATGTATGTGTTGATACATCAGTGTATCTTAACAATATGAAAGATTACATTTTTAAAAATAAAAGTTTATTAATGAAGAAAATATCTTGACAAACATTCTCAGTAGCATCAGCTGATACAAAATATAAAAGTTACACTCACACAGTCTTCTTGTAAACAACAAAATATATTTACCACTTGTTAAACTCAAAGTAGCAGCTCTACTTAAAAAAAAAAATAAACACCAGCATTTACTATGCTTCATTTGAAGTATCCACACTTGGTAACAAAAACTTGCAAGTTTAACCACACTTGGTTTACTCCAGGCATACTTGCCTGCTACCAACATTCACCAGTACTTAGCATCACTAGGGCCATCAGGGAAAAGCAAGCTAGTATGCACATCCAGTAACATAATATTTAGCTACATTTCTGCCAGTGCAGGTAAAACAAATAAAATTTTAAAAAAATTCAAGAAGGGAAAATTAGCACAAATGACGCAGTGTCTAAATATTAAACAAATATTTAAACTTGTTAAAACTTTAACTGTAAACTTAAGGCAATCATTTAACAATAACAAAAAGTTTTGGGAAATAAATAGTTTTGAAATAATATGCCCTCCTTTCCCAAACTTTTCCAAATAAATAAATTAACCAATAACTGAATCTCTCAGATATTCATACACATTTCTCTTTAGAGGTTTAGTAAACAAATCAGCTATATTGTCTTTAGTTCTAACATGTTGAAGATCAGAAAGTCCCGACTCATACAGTTCTCGTACAAAATGAAACTTCAAATCTATGTACCTAGTCCGCACATTTTGTATTTTATTTTTAGTAAAAGTGATTGCAGCACTACTGTCACAAAAAATAATTGGTTTCTCCATTTTAAAATGGAATATGTCCTGGAGATGTTGAAACACAGTATGTAAATACTTGATTTCCCTAGCAAGTTCAGCAATAGCTATATACTCTGCTTCCATTGGATATTGTGCAGCATATGACTGTTTTACCACATGCCATGTCACCAAGTTGTCTTGGAGAAATATACAATACCCTGACCAGGATCGACGGTTGTCGGGATCAGTGGCCCAGTTGCTGTCTGCATAGCCTTTGATCTGTAGCGGCGAGTCTTTCATCTTGTAGACTAACATCAACTCCTTTGTAGATCCCAAATAGTTCGGCACTTGTCTTAGCTTATTCCAGTGAGCTCTCCCTGGGGATTCACAATATTGGGAAAGGCAGGCAACCGAGTAGGCGATGTCTGGACGAGTCCTTGAGGCAATATATGCAAGTGATCCAAGAAGGCTCCGGTAAGGGACATCCTTCATCCTGAGTCTCTCAAATTCAGATTGTGCCATTTCTGCTTTGCTTGGATGTTTGCCTGGTGTCATTGGCACATACACTCTATAGAATAAATTACATTTAAAACGATTCATACATTTATCAATATATTCCATCTGGTTTATTGTGGCAAAACCTTTAGAACAGTTAAACTTAATGTCTAGTAACTCCTTAATTGGACCTAGGTTTTTGACCTCATATACACTCTGTATAAGTTCAACCACTTTTTGCAATTCCTTATTATTTATAGCATATATAGTTATGTCATCAACATGTAATTGAATTATAGCTTTTCCCTTTAGGTGATATAAACATTGCATAGCAAGAACCTCTTTAAATCCTAGATGAATTAATTTGTCATTAATTTCTTTGTACTATAGTCGACCACTCTGATGTAACCCATAAATAGCTTTGTGTAATTTTAAAACATGATCTTCCTTTCCCTTTACAACATAGCACTCTGGCTGTTTCATAAATTGGGTTCTATTCATCTTGCCATACAAATATGCACATTTCACGTCTAGATGACAGTGACACCATCCAAATATTACAACAAATAATAATACAAAAAAAAACGGATCAATGAAAAATTAACTACTGGGCTATATGTTTCTTCATAGTCTACACCAGGACGTTGATTATTTCCCAAGGCCACCAATCTAGCTTTGAAAGTTTTTATGTTATCCTCTGAATCTTTCTTTGTGTTATAAACCCAGCGACTTCCAATTATTCGGGCATCTTGAGGTTTGGGTATTAAGGACCAAACTCTTCTCTCAATCATAGTTTTGATTTCACTATCCATAGCTTCTTTCCATTTCCTTGCTTCCAGATTTCTTAGAGCTTCCTGGGCTGATCTGGGTATTTGTACATCTGTAAGGAATGCTTCACCTAGGATTTCACCATATGATGCTTCTGGTATTTCAGATTCTACTTGTTGATCTTCTGGGGTTTTTCAGTTTCAGGCAATTCTTCATCCCCTTTAGGGTTAAGGACTATTGAATGAATAATCTTATCTTTCGTACTGAAATTGAACTTATTTATATCACAAGGTAGATTATTCTCGTTACAAAATTCCTTTACTTCATTCTTACTTCTTAGTGTTTCTCCAGTTGAAGTCTTATAATAAATATCTAACCTTTTTGTACCAGCCTTTCTTTCACTCCAAGTTCTGCTAAATGTAACACCTTCAGGATATGAACTGGTCTTTGGCACTTCAGATGTCTGGATAGGTATGCCAGAGTCTTCATGCCAATCCTCTTCATTATTTCTAGAAAACTTTAACCTATCTTGTGTGTGTTTTTCCTCTTTCATGTTTGCTAACTGGTCCTCCTTGAATTTTACATGCTTAGTTTCTATGATCTACCCCTTGTCAGGTAACAAAATTCTGTATCCTCTAGTATTTTGGGCATAATCCACCATCACCCCTTTTATAGCAGGACCTTCAAATTTATTCCTTTTTGGTTTTGGAATATTTACGTATGCTATATAGCCAAGTCGTTTCAGGTGCTTAACACTTGGTTTTTTTTCCATACCATAGTGGTACTTCCTGAATTGTATTGTGGCAGATTCTATTTCTTAGATAATTGATGGACATCACTGCCTCTACCCAATGGTAACGGGGTAACCCTGTACATTTTAGATGGACCCTAACAGCCTCAGTCAAGGCTCTATTGTATCTCTCTGCTAATCCATTCATCTGTGGGGAATAAACATTGGTTCTCTGATATTTTATCCCTAAATTGGTTAGGAAAGAACTAACTCTGTCATTGACAAATTCTAAGCCATTGTCTGTCCTGATGGTGACTACTCTCTTACCTGTATTCCGTTCTTGCATACAAATAAATTCTTTAATTTTCTGAAACACTTCATCCTTGCTTTTGAGAGGAAAACAAAAAGTTCTACGGCTATAATCATCAATAAAAGTAAGTATATACTTGTAGCCTTGTATAGATGTAACTGGAGCAGGTCCCCATACATCAGCATGAACCAACTGTAAAATTCGACTAGACTGAACTTTCTTCAGTGATGGATGTGTTGATCTTGTACTTTTTGATAAGTTACAAGCTTCACATGATTCCTCTTTACCAGTGTTTCTTCTTGCTCATAGTCTGTTCCGATTCTTACACTAGAAGGGTCCAGGACGGCTTCCACTTTCAAATCTGACATTAATAGTTTCTATAATCTTGTTTTCTAACGGTAAATATATACCCGATACCCTCTCGTATACATTGCATAACCAACTAGTATTCCCATTTTTGATCTCATTTCAAGCGTATTTCTTAATTGCTTTGGAGTATTTACATAAACCTTAGTTCCAAATGGTCTTAAGTGTTGAATGGACGGAGGTCTACCACCATATAATTCAAATGGAGTTTTTACACGTCCTTTAGGGTTTACTCTATTCCAAGCATATATAAAATGTAATAAAGCTTCTGACCAAAATTCGTTACCTAACCCGCTATCTCTAAGTAAAGCTTTTATGCCATCTACCGCAGTGTAGTTTATTATCTCTGCGACACCGTTTTCTTCCAGCGTATATACGTTCGACTTTTCGTGGTGTATACCTAATTCCTCAAACAATCTGCCGAACCGTTCATTAGCGAACTCGAGGCCATTATCAGAGCATACATTCTTAATATTTCTACTGACAAATCTTTCCGCTCGCCTCTTATACCTTTTAAAAGTGTCGAAAACCTGAGATTTTTGTTTTAGTGGATATACGATGGTTTTCCTAGAGAAATCATCCGTAATTGTTAGAAAATATCTATGTCCTTCCCTAGATTGATGTGGCATTGGGCCACATAAGTCCATGTGCAGCAGTTCTAAGGGTTGAGTGAATCGTATTTTAAAAGTTGGTTTAAAACTCACCCTTCTACCTTTTGCTTCTTTGCACACCTCACAATTTTTAACCTGACCTAGCATTTTAGGTGATCCTATTACACTGTTCGTTTTAAATGTATTTCTTATGTATGCAGGATTGATGTGGGAATAATTTCTATGCCAATCCTTAAAAGTAATTGCTTGCGTATGTAATCCTTTCACCCTCGCGTTCTTATTCACATTCTTAGGATAAGTGGGGTTAATTACATACAAGCCTTTCTCTAATTTCGCTGTCATTAACAAATCACCATTTTGTTTAAAGATTGAAATTCTACCGTTTTTTTTCTTGAAAGGAAAAGCCTTATCAGTCAATTACAGTTAGAGATAATAAATTTCTTTTAAGTTTAGGGGAGTATAACACATTTGATAAAGTCAAATTTTCCTCACCCACACTAAACTTAACCTTACCGATACCCTCGATGGGACATGTAATTTTATCTATAGCAACTGCCATACTTTTGTTGTCAACCTTTTTAAAGTCAAAAAACATAGTTCTTTCATTGCAGAAGTGAGAGGTTGCCGCTGAATCTACTACACATATCTTCTTCTTTGAAGTTAGTCTCACTACTACTCGCTTCAGCGAGAAGGTTAGATTCAAGAATAAAGTTCTAACCTGTTGACGGCTTCTTATTACCTTTATTCGGACATTTTAATTTATAATGTCCTAATTTATTACATCTGTAACATTTTACTTCTTTCTTGGTGACTCATCCTCTACTGTTCGTGAATCACGAGAGCTGGAGCGGAATTTCGGTTTCGTACTTCTGGTGGGAGACTTACAACTGAAGTTCGTTGAGGTAGTGGCAAACACTTCTTGATCACTCTGTCGTTGCTTGATTCTCGCTTCTTCCTGTTTCAGTTCTTTTCCAATCTTCTCAAAAGTAAAATCTTCTTTAGGCCACCGGTAAATGGCTTGGATAATGCCATCGAATTCTTTAGGCATAAAACGAATTAGCTGGAATGCTTTGTGGAAGGTAGACACAGGTTCGCCAATATCAGCAAGTTGTTGAATGATGCGTTTTAAACGGGCGATATACAAGTCCACACTTTCACCTATTTTGGGGCTGCAGGAAAAGAACTTATCATTCAGGTCGACGATTACCGCTCTTGTGTCTAGCTGGAAATGCTCTGTGATTCGCCTCCATGCTACAGCGCCATCAGTGATGTCTTCAATCAGGGTCCTCAGTTCTGGCTCAATTGATAGATATAAGGTGGTAAAGGCACGAGTCTTCCTTATTTTGTAGTTGCGAATTTCTTTCTGGGAGACACCTTCCCCTGCTGGTTCTTTCTCCGTCTCTCTGACGATTTCCCAACAGTTGTGGTCAAGCAGCAGTACTTTTACATCAGCTGCCCAGGACATGTAGTTGCTCTCATTCAACTTATGTATTGACACTTGGTTGATTGCATCCGTGTTTGACATTTTCGCTGGATAGGGATTTTTCTAGCTTTGCCTCCCTCCCCCCCCCCCAATCACTTGGGGCCGGTTTTCAGTTCTTGCAGTTGACACAGTTACTTGCAGCTTCTACCATTCTAAATGGGCTAATGGCCATAACCATTTTGTTGGGGGGGATATTAAAAATAAAACAAATTCCCCCTTCAGCAGAGTGTCCATTTAAGAATGGCTAAAATAATAAGACGAGTGCATTTTTTTAAAAAACAACACACTCCTTTATTGCAACTTGCAATCTTGAAGAAAAATTCTATTTACAAAAAAATTAGTTACTTTGCACCTCGTATTTTCAAAGCTCATACTATGCGAACGCTGACGTGGCAGACTGCCGAACCGCAATCGACAACTGCTGGAAACAACTGCCGTGGCCAAGTACGGCTGATAGTCAACTGCGAGCAGCCTCCTCGGAAGGAGCTTCTGCACAGTGAATCGGTACCCAGCTATCTGCGCATGCTCACGGACTTTACCTATTTTCTATGCTGTTTAGCTCAAGTTCAGGTTTATAATAGTCGGCGCATTATCGCTAACTTTGGCGCATTCTTATTAATTTTACTTTTGAGAAAGTTAGATAAAGGTTGTTATATTGTTATCTTATTCGCTCAAGTTGGCCAACAATAATTCAATATTTGATTTCAAAAATAAAACAAGACATTCTGATAAGAACTTAATAATTTTACAATTGGCAATCTTATAATTTAAATTTTTTCAATCGTGCATAAGATAATTTTTAATGTTTTCTCACTGAAATTTGTATTTTTCATCCCATTTCTAATGCACAAAAATATAATTAAAAACTTCCAGTAGCACTGTTTTAATCTTGTTTTAATCACTGTTCTAACATATTTTATACTCATACACATAAACATTTTGGCTTGACACATGATTTGAAAATTAATTCTTATTTAATACAAACTCATTTTATCATCTCTTTAATACAAACTTTTGTTGAAACCAATTGGGAAAGTATCTAAATCTTATTCATTAATTTAGCATGCTTAGATTTAAGTTATTTTTAAATTTAACATTATATACATTGTGTCAATATTTTACTGTATTCACAAAATATATTTCAATCATCATGATCTTTGTTTTGCTTTCAATTTATTTAAGAGCAACTTATTAGCTAGAAATTGAATTTAGTAAATTTGCATAATGTTATGCACGCTTGACAGAGGAACTTACACTACAATTTAAATGTCATAGAAACTACACAAGAGTTCATCTTGTCATATGATATGATTAAGTTAAAAATTATGAAATTATTTTTATGGTTTTGAACAGTTGTGGAAAACAAATGTCCAACTTTTGATATATTTTTTTTGGTTTTATTCGTCATGAAGCAACTCTGTTAATGTACATTCACCTTTTTTCTTTAACTTTTAAGAATGTAAATACTAATTAACATTTCTACTTACCACATATTTTATTTGTGACTTTTTCTATTGTATTATTCATTCTTTACATATTAACGTTACTTATTACGTATTATGTAAAACAGTTTCAAATACTTGTTGAATGATTTTTAATGATTACAAAATTTTAAGTTATATGATTTTTTAATATCTGATACATGTCTGATTAGAAAAATTTCAAGAAATAATAATAGTTTATACAAATATAATGAGATTGGCAAAAATAATTATACTGACAAATTATCCACAGTCATAATATAATTTTTTTCTTTTCTGTAGTCTTACATATTTTACAATTAGTTTTCAGTTCAGCAGTTTAAATTAGCTCTCCTCTATGATACTTTGTTGTAAAAATCAAAAAAAGGGAAATTGAATTGATAGTAAATTTTTAATTAATATGGTTCACATTTCAAAGTTGACAAAATAAAAATAACGAAATAATATAAAATAATAAATGTGTGAACACTGTTTTGAATTTTTATAGCCAAAAAAACACTCAAATAAATACTGCTTATATTCTTCATAGCAGTATTTATCAAGTATTCATCTAGCTTTTCCACTGTCAAAACATTTTAAACATTAAAATAACTAAAATAATATCTTCACAAAATACAATTTTGAATTATTTCAGAAATAAATTTGGACAACATATATCTTGACCATTAGAAATATATACTATAAATATTTTACACGGAAGAAAAGAAATACTTTATGAAAAAGGAAATAGTTAATTTTCCAGAATAAAGTTCAATAAAATGAGAAACTAACTGAAAAAGAGCAAAGATATAAAAAAGTACAATAATAAATTGTTGATAGTTTAATAATATAGCCTTCACTACACTTTGTTCAGAATAATACTTATCTATAAAACAGACCAAAGAAATATAGAGTTGAATTTGATAATACTTTTCAATATACAGCCTTACAGTTACACAGTTTACAAATCATAAATCCTATTATAATAATTTATATTTCCCATATTAATTGAATTAGTTTCATTTAGCTCTTTTTTTTCACAAAAAGATTTAGTCTTGTCAAAATATATAAAAAAAATATTATTAATATTGTCATATGTATAAATACTATATATATATATTTCATTGAAGCAAATATTGAAAATATTTTATCCCATTCACTACTTGGGTCACCTTTCAAAATAATGCTAAAAAAACATTACAGATACAATTTTATACTACTGAAAAGAGAAAAATGATTTCTGGTATTTTTCTTTTATAAATTAATATATTTCTCAGAATTATTTTCACCATCTTCTAATCTTTGAAAGTTATACACACAGAAGCTTATAGGTAGTGTATATAACTAGAATTATTACTTACAATATTTTCAAAGCTCTGAATTTTAATTTTTTAATGATATACTTGAGAACATAAATTAGAAAAGTTCATAATTTATAATGACAATTTTGGAATAATATACTGTTGGTTTGTTAAACTACATTTCAGCCATACATTATATAAACAAAATGTATCAGGTTTGCAAGATTAAACTTTTTACTTTCATAATTACATTTAACTTACAAATTTGTAAATATTAAAATTTTACTTTTAAGAGGTAAAACTAAATGATATTCAAGACTTAGATTTTAGATTTATATTAAGTACTCCCTACATTAAACTTTACAGAAATCTAAGGAAATACAGCTGAGAACCTTGGAATAAATTACATCAAAACAACTGCGTACATTATTAATAAAGAGATTATTATTATATAGTTATCTCATAACTATATTATTATTATTATATAGTTATATCATATTATATAGTTAAGCCATATATTATACAGTTATACCATAGAGATAACATCCACAATCTCATTTAACAGGAAATTAAATAAAAACACCATACATACAATTACACATGAAATATATGCAATAATGCTATTATTATGTAGAATATCTTGCTTACTTTAATACAACTCACTCTTATTAATACTATATTAATTTTACTACATATCTGAAATTCTTGGGACCTGAAGTAGCATTGAGTCAGTTTGTCAAAACTCTAAGACAAATAGCAGGAAACAGCACATTTATTCCGCCTTTTTAGCATGAATTTATAAAAAACTGACCGTTGTTAAAAGATTTTACAATATTCTGCTTTTCAATCTGATCTATAAATAAAGTATTTAATAAAATTTGAGATAAATCTGCTGATCTCATCGACAAAACTTAGAAATCCGACATTTAATCATCAGCTATATAAACACAATTCATGGCGACAGTTTGGCTATTAATTTGAAGTTGCCAATATGGTTACTATTATGGGATTTGCTATGCCAAGCTCATCAAGGGTTGCCACAGCATTTTCGGTGAATCGGTAGCGAAATAGATTTCTAAGTACATGCGCATGCGCATTAGAGCAGAACAGGTAGAAAACGACATAAAAATACGGCTAAGTCCGCGGACATGCGCACATAGCTGGGTACCGATTCACTGTGCAGAAGCTCCTTCCTCGGCTACCCGCTTATATCTCCAAAGCACATTTGCAAAATCTGCATACACCTGATGCCACTCAGGTGCAGCATAATGTTCACAGCAAACTCTGCCACGCCCCCCCCCCCTAAAACACGCACGTAAAACTTGATCGCTTGAACGAAGCAGGGTAACCAGCGTTTAATTGTTTCAAACATTGCGGAATTGTCAGAATAAATGGGGTAAGTTGAGATTTCCCAACACTTATAACGGAACCTGACTCTGTCTTTTAACATCACCTTCCAAATTAACCTGCTTCTGTTTTACGGGGTTACAATTCGTTTTCTTAGTGGCAAAACAAGCCTTTTGGATATGACCGATTTTAGAGCAAAAATTACATTTACTGGTAATAAATCAACACTTATTACTCATGATCTTGTCACGGAAAGGCTGTGACAAGATCATATGAATACACTAGCTGGGAAAAACGAATTGAAATTCTAGTGCATACCTTTGATACATTACGATAGCAGAGTTCTGTGAAGCAGAGAAGCTACTGTGAAAATTAAAGCCCAATAACACTGATAAGAGGAAATAAGACAAAGCTTAAGTACAAACAATTAACATTTATTGGTAAATGGAAACACAAGAAAAACAAATCAGCATAACATTTAAATAAGTTTAAATATAAGGAGGCGGCTGGAGCAAGTTTAAAGTACATGCTAGAGCAAGACAAAAAGAAACATTACTACCTTTGGTAATCCTACTTAAAAGCAAAAAATAATAAACTATGTAAAACAAACAGGCAGAAAGTAACCCTACGGGCTAAGGCTACTCAGAGGTAAAAAGTTCGGGCAATCCGCAGAAGGCGAAAGGCGAGCTCTGTGCTGGTTGAGTGAGTGCTCCGACTACTCCCTCCGACACGTACTTATACTTACGCTCTGACTTGCGCACGCACATTAAAACAGTTTGCATGCCTAATTAATGAGGACTCTATTACCGTGTTGTGAAATGTTTGATCGCAACGCGGTTTAGGAAACTTCTAAGTTCAAGTAATAGGTTGCTGTGGATTTGAAATATGTAACAAGTGGCCACCCAACTTGAGGTTAGAAAGCCTAGAATGAAACAAAACCCAATAATTTCTCATTCATGCTCCAGATCCCCTAACATTTTTACAATCAGATAGACTATACTAAACTGAAGTATAGATTAACACATGACAGTTGCACTCTTGGCAATCCTTTTTCTAACATATTGTCGACATCAAGTCTACATTAAAAGTCTTTTAATCTGTTTGAAGATATTTAAGAACGACGAAATGCTGTAGATCCAAGTATAAAAACACTTTGCCACATCATCCGAAAGGTCTTGAACGTCATGAGGCATGTTAATGGCGATAGTAAACACTTAGTTGCGATGACAAATAATCCATTTCCTTGTAAAGTGCTAAGAATAAATACTTAAAAAGACAGGCAATGCATAAATATGACATAATACGAGATTGATTTAAAAGTATAACTACAAATTCAAAAACGTTAGATATATAATCATACATTGCAAACAGTTTAATAATAGTATAATATATACAAAAATAATTGCACACATTTTATTATAAGTAAACAATTTTTTGCCCTTCGTGATCTGGATATCTGTCCCAAGTGGCAATTCAAGCAAAAGTTATTTAAAATAAATTACTTTTTTAAATTTATTAAGACTAAATTTAATCTCTCCCCTTTCTCAAGCACTTAACATTTAAATTTGATTAAGACAATTTTTACTTAATTACTTGACATTTATCTAGAATACAAATGCAAATCTAATCTTGAAACAATTCTTGCCTTTTTAAAATTGAAATTTTGTTAAGTTAATTTGTTATTAAGGTAAAAAGTTAAAGGTATTTGATAAAACGAATTTTAAAACACCTTAACTAAATATTATATCAATGAAATTACTTAATTCGCATCGAGTCTGGGCTTTTGTAAAATGATCAGCTAAATTACACCTACTAGGTATGTAGTTTACTTTAAAAACATCTTTATAAATTAAGTCACGGACAAAAAATAACCTAACATCGATGTGTTTTGATCGATTGTTCTCAATGGGAGACTTATGAAATCAATGGTTGCCATATTAACCACAAAAAGTATAGAATCAGCTTTAGGATCGGTTAAGATTCCCTTTCAAAAACATTCCGATATGATACGGTCATACCATAATAGTTCTTTAGCAGATTCTGTCATACTAATTAGTTTGGATTCCATTGTTAACAGGCTGATGCAATGATGCTTGAAAGTTTGCCAAGAAATTGGAGCTCTGTCGAAAAGTACTAGCTGTCCCCCAAGAGACGTTCTATCATCTCGATTTGATGCAAAATCTGCATCAGAATATGCTACTAGATTAGGTTTAGAAGATTTTAAATTTAGCATGAAATCTTGTGACTTGTACACATATCCAAGTAAGCGCAATAAACCATTCCAGTGAGCCACACCAGACTTAGATTGGAATTTGCTGATCCATCTCTTCTCATTCATATTCGGTCTTTGGACACTGGCTCATGGAGTACACCGTTCCTTTTGCGATTGGGAGTGAAGAAACGGGAGGATTAAAGGATTTAAAACGTTCATAGATTTCATTGATATAACCCTTTTGATGCATGAACAAATCATCTTTTTCCTCAAATTCCACTCCTAAGAGATTTTTAGTCCTACCCATGACCTTGATATCAAAATGTTTTTTGAGGAAAAGCATTTTGTACGACTTCATTTGTTCGACCAAATAGAACAACATAAAGAAGTAGTATCAGGTCTTTATGAAAAGAATATACGTAATTACATTGAGTCAGCTTCTTGAATCCCAATTGAATTAAAACTTTGTCAATTTCATAAAACCAAACATGACCGGACTGACACAATCTGTATAATGCCTTGTCTAATTTGCATACCAGGTTTGATTTTTCTTTATTAATGAAGCTAGGAGGTTGACACATATAAATCTCTTCCTTAAGCGGAACATACAGGTAGGTCGATTTCACATCGCATTGTATATGGGTACAAGACATTAAACTGACTAACATTGAGGAAAAGAGTCTTATGACACCGAAATTGACTACAGGACTAAAGGTTTCATCGTAGGTTTCCCCATGAATCTGCTCAAAGCCCTGCATCACCAATCTTGCCTTGTAAAGGGCAATTCTACCCTTTTTGTCTCTCTTTATTGTGTAGACTCATCTACACCCTACCACAGATTTATTTTTAGGTAATTCTATCAACCGCCAAACTCTCCTTTCTCTCATGACTTTAATTTCAGCATGCAAGACCTCCCACCAGTGGTCTGCTTCTGGTGAATTCAATACCTGGTTAAACGTACGGGGTATGACAACATTGTCTAGTTATGCAGATGCATGACTCGTACTTGGTTCCTCAGTATCAGCTATGACACCCTCATATTTGTCTTTACTTGAAAACTGAAATAAATTCTCATTATAAATTAAATTATGTTTTTGACAATAATCCTTTATTTGACTTTGTGTTACTAATCCCCTCTTTTTGCAGACTTCATAAAAATATACGTCAACTTTCTTCCCTGTTTTTTGTTTCTTAATTTGCAACGCCATGATGTTCGTTTTAAATTACTGCTCGGTTTGTCAGGGTCTGATTCTGAATCTGAATCGTATTTTTCAACTTTGCTATCCCCTACTGTTCCTTGAGAATCAGTGACAGGTGGATAAGTGTGTGTGAGTTAATCATAAAAAATTTCTATGATGGGCGGAGTGACTTGTTGAGACTTGGCGCCCAGCAGTGCTCCACTGCCTAGAGATTGTTCGTCAAACGAAACATTTATGGTTTCTACAATAGAATCCTTTTCTGGTAAATAGACTCAATACCCTCTCATTCGAGAAGCATAGCCCAGTAACACTGCCTTTTGAGCCTTTCTGTCAAATTTCAATTTACGGTGTTTTTTGGGAATACCAACGTAAACTATACAACCGAATGGTCGAAGATGTTGTACCGACGGGGGTTTACCAGTGTACCTTTGAAATGGCGTTTGATTCATATTTGTATGTACACATCTATTCGATGTGTAAGCAAAATACATTATAGCCTCTGGCCAAAAAGAAAGGGGAAGTCCACTGTCATCTAATATAGCTCTTGTAGCATTTAAAGGTGTTTGATTTAATCGTTCAGCAACTCCGTTCTGCTGGGGTGAATAAATGTTGGTAAGTTCATGTTTAATACCTTTAGAGTGTAAAAAATCCGTAACAGCTCTATTCTTAAATTCTGTGCCATTATCTGACCTAATGGCTTTAACTTTCGAATTCAAATAAGTTTCTGCTCTTTCGATATGCAATTTAAGCGTGTTATACACATCATATTTGCTAACCAAGGGATATATCGTGGCTCTTCAAGAGTAATCGTCCACGATAGATAAATAATATCGTTCACCTTTTCTGCCTTCCGTCCTGGTTGGGCCCCGTGTGTCAACATGCAATATATCAATAGGATTCTTGGACCTAATTTCCTGCAAACTTTTAAAAGGAACATGTTTATGTTTATTCAACTTACAAATTTCGCAGAAATGCTTCTCAAATTTCAACCGTGGTAAGCCGCGAACGCATCCTAGTTGACATCGCTTAATTGTGCTGATGAAGCCTCAAAACTAACAGACTTTTTAGATTTAGACACGGGTTTAGGATTTAAAACATAAATACCGCGTTTTAGTTTAGCAGTGAACAATTCTTCACCTTTAGAATCTTTAGCTTTCACTAAACCTTCTTGCCCCTTGAAGAAGCCACCATTAATGTCAAGTTTTGGACCACTAATTAAATTTCTTCTTAGATTGGGAATATATAAAACGTACCTTGAGCCATCTTCGGGTAATACCCTAATCTATTTACTTTCTGTTCCAAAAACAAAACTTCATCCTCGTCGCCAGCTGTTGTGTTTGTTCACTATTTGAGCAGAGTGTGGGTGGTTGAAGAGATCAGGCAGAGAATACATCACAAAACATTTATATAATACGTAACACACTCGACATTTACATAACTGCTTTACAAATGAACAACCAATGTACATCACATGTTTCAGTCTTTCAGTTCGGACATCTGGAGTGGGAACCTCCAGAGCGGTTATCCGTTAATTCTACAGTTAATACACCACAGTTTTTCAAGAATCTGATCAGGGTTCTAAAAAAAACCCTGGGTTTTTGTATTAAAATCCAGGTAAGTTTCATTAAAAAACAATATTTTTAGGGTGGGAGGAGTATAAAATCTGGGATGTTTTTGGAGGTGGTGAATTTTTTTCCCAAACTAACAATATTAATATGTAACATGCATATGTATGTTTTTGTGTTTTGTTTTGCTTAAACATGAACTGTTTATCAAGTACCAGAAACATTAACCCGTCCCGTATACATGATGCAGCGTTTTATATTCTTATCAGTCCGGCATCGCCTCCATACGATGATGTCCGGTTGATATTGAGAGACCAGCGTCGCATATGGAGTATTGGAGATCAGAATGTTTTATTTTAATTTTTAAATGTTAGATTTAATTACTAGATGCCATTACAGATATCCATAAGATTCTTGCTTAAAATGTTAGGAACATAAATCAATGCAAATATCTGCATGGGTAAAGAGGGGAAACGCCTGGTATAAAATAAAAGTTTACATAATATACAATCCCACTGCTGCACAGCCATGCGAAAATTCATATTTGGAGAAAAAGAAGAAATCTTTACTGTAAAGAGTTACTAGGAGTTTCAGTAAATGAGAGATTTTTAATTTGAGGCATTAAATTTTGAGATTTATATAGAAATGTTAATAATTGTTATTGATTGTGAGGCACTGAATATTTTGGCAAAATCATTCCATTGAATTATTTATTTCTATTTTTACTTGTCATTTGGCTGAAGTTACTGAGTTTGGCACTTATGTATTATCCCATTGACCATATTGCCAAGTAAAACTTGTTTGCTGAGGAAACTCAAAGCAAGCAAGCAAGCTTAATAGGTGGGTAAATGTATAAGTGTATTATTCTGGTTTTTTCTTATATTATAGATTAAATTTTTATTAATATGATAATAATAATTATTTAATAAAAATTAGTTAAGATTTTTGCACAAAATATAAGTATCTTTAGGGCTATTATATATAAACATTTTAGGGTTATCATGTTTGGCTACTATTTATGGTCACCTCGATAATACCTAAGTACCCTGAATTCAAATTGGAAATTTTTTGATTGCAGTCAGAAAATTGCTATATGATTAAACTTAGGTATGTAGATACTACAACAATTTATTTATATATATATATATATATGAGTTTATAAACATTTATAAAGTAATTTTTATCATAAATTCTTGTAATTTCTCTAAACGTATACATTTTATTTGTATGTACATCAGAAGTTTTATTCATATACACTTTAACAAAATATTTTTAAAGTCATGGAAAATTGTAATATTATTTTGAAATATTATTTTGGCAGATACCCTGTAAGAGAGAAAAAGATAATTTTAAACAGTAAAATAATGTGTTTGTATTATACTGGTACAATTGAGATCAAACTTTAATCAGTGAATAACTTACTATATACCCAAACCTGAAGAATATTTTTTAATAAAATTTATTAAATGTTTACTGTTGTATTGACTAATTATTTGGAATCTAGTTGTTTGATATTATTATACTTGTGTTTATATATTTCATATACAAATAAAGAATACAGTTATGATATTCAAATAAGTTCTAATAATGCACATTTGTCTATCTTTCAAATATATTGTGTTTTTGGTATATTTATTAAGAATCTCCTAAAAAAAAGAATCAGAAACAAATCTTTAACCACTTGCGCTACGATTTAACTGCCAGTGGCCGTGCCGCGCTTCGCGACATAACTTTAAAAAATACTTAAAAAAATACTGTAGAACTGTAGCTGGAAGAATGAACGGCTGAACTCTTACGATTAGCCGAGGTACCACGCACAAGTCGCATTTGTTTCTGCGCGAAGTGACTATCGACATGGTATTCACGTCGCATTTGTTTCTGCGCGAAATGACTATCGACGTGGTATACACGTCGCTTTCGGTTCTGTAACAAAAGCATCTCGACGTGCCTGGCACGTCTTTGTAGCGCAAGTGGTTAACGTACTCTTTCAGCAGATATTTTTGTGTTCTTTCGGAGCAAATCCTTTATCAGTTAACATTTCTTGAAACATTACTACTGTCTTTATTTGTGAGCTATCATCAACTAGTACTGTTGTGAAGTGTCCTAGTTATTTAAAAATGTTTTCTATATTTATAAATATTCTTATTAAAGTAGGGATATTCATTTATGACACTGTTATGCCTTTTTGTGTTTCAGCTGTAGAAGTGATAAACTATGTTGATTCAGACCATTTAAAGCTCTTGTTGGTAAGTGGTTTGTTAGATTTTTTTACCCATTTGCTATCCTCTTTAGTATTAGTCTTCATGGGCATCTTATGCTGGTTGGCCACTTTTTATGAATGTAATGGGTAGTCTGTTCTATCACAAAGGGAATAGTATCCATCCTGAATGTGATACAGTCCTGTGATCATGAATAACACAGTCACAAAGATAAAGACTGGATTTATTTAGCATCAGCTCTGTCTGAAAATCATGTACATCTCTATTTATAGTTGTATGGAGCCAACCAATCAGAAGTCTTAAAGTTGATTACAGGGTTACTCATTTAACATAGTTTAAGCATTACAAGTATGTAAAACTTTTATGTAACAGGAAGTTTGGGGTTTTTGAAATAGCCAAAATAATAAGATAAGCAAAGATATTTGCCAAGGTTGCCAGAAAGGATAGAATTGCCCATAATTTATATTAAGATAGACATAATTATGTTGGTTAATTTTTTAGGGTAAAAATATCATTACATGCATATATGCAATTGAATTGAGAATTGAAAACATTTTAAATATTTATTGTTATTCATAAATAAGTAATAGTAAAGTTAAAAATTTATGAATGTACATAGATATTTGTATAAATCGGTAAATTAATTGAATAATAGTGTGTTTACTGTAATGAACATGATATTTGTTTGAATTATAAATTTTATGAATTCTGCAACTGGCAGCAAAATTGTAATGGCTGCCTGTTCTAAGTTTGTATAGACAATGGATTGTCCATTATAGCTGGGTCCAAGCCTGGCAGGCATTTATAGAATGTTACTTGACATATAGAAAACATGCAAGTTAAATCTGTAAGGCTAGATAGCCTCACTGGAAGGTTGGCAAGTAAGAGAGAGGAGGTATGAAATCCCCCTCATGAGGAAGATCAAAATAGAAGGAATTCTACACCTTTTACCCATTGAGGTAAATAACCCATTACAAGACATAAAGGTTAGTACTAGAACATGTAATTGGTGGTATAAACTGATAATCTCTGGTTAAAAAATTTTGAAGGAGATGGTTTCAAGCTTAATGTTGAGTCATATTGTGGAAAGTCAAATGATAACAATATTATGAAGACTACAATAGAGCTGGAACCTTTTTTGACAGTATCAGAAGTTCTAGAAGAATTTAAATCAGATCAGAACTTGAAACAGCAAATAAATATTGAAAACTTTGGATGTTGAAGCCTTTATACCTACTTTTATTCTTGCTTGGAACAAGAATGAACAATTCTCAGACTAGATGATAACTAGTGATTAAAAGTAGATTGCCTTCAAAGACATCATAAGGGAAAGAGCATATTGTAATCCTCCTGCAAATTGAACTTGAGCCTGAATAAAATGTGTATATTATGGGATTTCCAAGGATCATCAGCTTTTGAAACCCAACAACAAAAAGATCAAATAGGAGAGATCAGTCAACAAATATAAATTTAACTAAATTAGTCATTCATAAAAGAAAAAGAGACCGTCATTGTTAAATTAGAAGCATATAATACTGCATGATGAGAAATCCGGACCGGTTGCTGCTTTGGAGACTCATAAAATAATCATAGAGCTATGTTGGGAACTTCTGTTACATCCACCATAGTACCTTCCTCATTATCATGTGTTTTTCTTCTAAAATTTTTGATGGGGGAAAAAATTAAAAATTAGAGCATATATCAGCAAAGTATTGAGTTCATCTCTAAAAAACAAAGCACTTTTTAAAAATGGTATTTAAAAATTACCATCACGCTAGGAAATGTTTTAAGTGGCAGCCTAAATTATATTGTTAATATTATTAAAAGTAAAAAAAACTTTTTTCAATTCCAAAACACAGAATTTTGTAGATTTTATATAATTTTCATTTTTTATTAGTCTCATTATTGAACATTGAAATGAATATTTTAATCATAAAATGAAAAAAATTACCTTTAATGAAACAAAATGTATGTTTCATTTAGAGTTAAAAATTGCTGCAATATCTGAAATTTTCTCTACATAGCATATTAAAATAAAAAATAATAAAAAATTGAGAGCTCCCATTGAAAGTTTGTTTCAAGTATCAGAATGTTCTTTTTGTAGCAGAAGTACAACAACAAATTTTTAAGCATGTAATAAATGCCGTAAAATTTCTTTGAAATATCACATAAATGGTATGCTTTACCACTATTTATAAGCTGTAAATTCAATAGTGCTAGTAGAAAAGCATGTTTTAAAGAATAGTGACTCTCAAATAAAATTTTATTTCAAGATATGTGCAAATAGAATCAAATTCTTATAACTTGTGTTGCATTATCATTTTGTTCTTAATTCAGTAACTTTTATCTGTAATTTGGATGTTGTGTTACCAAATATAAAACATCTTTTTTAAAAGGCTTTTTGATTTTGCAGTATGAATCTGCAGAATCAAATTCTGTATTGAAGAATGCTTTAAAAAACAAAAATTTCTATGTTAAGCTATCTTTCTTTGTGTTATCAAGTTATAGCATGTGCAGCTGGTTTCAACTGCAAAACTAAATCTTTAAGTTAGAACAGACATAAATTTCTTAGGATATTGGTATTTAAGTTACACAATAATAATCTTAGTGTAATGGTTATGGTTATTAGTGAAGGTAGATTCAATATCATTATTTATTTGACTGTTCCAGTGTGTACTACTGTTTAATTATGGTTTTACATAATCATTACATTTCTTGAGCAAAGCATAAGTATAGTGACTATATAAATAACTTTATACTTCAACGGCATTATTTGTTATTTGTAATGGTGTTGTGTCTTGACCTTTAAGATAGAGCTAGTAAGCAGAACATCCTTTTTTTATATATCTTTCAGTTCTTGCTTAATTTTCTCTATTTTTTGCATCATCTTTTGTGCTTTATTAGTTAATTTAAGCTAAAATTTACTTTTACATTTATTATACTTTAAAGCTTTTTGTTGAGTATTTTGCTAGGGCTTTTTATTTTTTACCCAGAATTTTCATTATCTATGGCATTTTGGCTCATGACTTCTTACCAATTTGAACACATGCTACTGTAATTGAGTTATGTATCCTACTCCATTAATTATTCATTACATTTTTAGTAGCCATGTTTCTATTATTTCTTTTTCTATTTTATTTTGAATATTGGTGAGGAGATTATTTATATGGTTTGAATAAAGATGTTTGTTTTCTACAAAAAGGTTATATTATGCACATAAAAGAATTTGGCAATGGTTTCAAAAATAAAAACTGCTAAAAACCTTTACCTATCATTTATAAATACCTGTAAAACATGTAAAGATATATCTGAATTTTCTGCCCTAGGATGTGTATCATCTCCATAAGATCACTGGTGATGTGGAAAAGTATCTTGATGTTTATTTTCCGTATGCTGGTAAGTTTTAATTAAAATAGTCATTTGAGTCTCAAATTGGTACTCAATTGGTCTCAAGTTAATTTGAAAAAAAAAATTTTGAGGCATGTTAGTGAGTTACTTTTTTCAGATTTAATTTAATAAAATGGTTGATCCTGTTTTTAAAAAAATCACTTCTGTGACCTTTAAAGAAAAACAATCACAAAAGTTATATAGATCAGGCAAATTTTTGTATGTCAGACCCTAATTGCTAGACGTTTTCAGATTTACCTTAAAAAGTCAGCTGTTCCCAAAGCATGCATCATGCCTCAATGTATTTATTCTATGGTATGCCATAAATTTTTTAAGAATCCTCAAAATTAATTACACCAATGATCAAAGTTTTCAGGTTTATATTTTGCGGTTTGGATGTTCATAGCCATTCAGGATCGACTTTAAGAAGTAATTCTCTCATTAGCCCTTGTGCACCAAACCAGTCCAGAAGTATATGCCCTGTACAGGCCAACACCAAAACATTAAACAAAAATCAAAGAAAATGCTAAAAATTGGTAAACATAGAAGTTTTTGTACATTTGATTTTTATTTGACCCTGTAAAAACTGAAACTCTTAGCCTACAGCTTTCATGAAAACTTTAATAAATTTTTGGTAGCAGATAATTTTTCCAAGATCTAAAATAACAAACCAAGTACTCTAAAATTAGTTTACAGAAAGAAGTCATGTCTTTTTGTTAAAAATCTGAAAGCTGTCATGATGTACATAACTTTGCTCTTAGAAACTATGAAATTCAAGTAAAATAATGAGCAGGTATCAACATATAAAAAAAATGTAGGACAGGAAATGGAAGTGTTTATGACCAGTTTGATCCCAAGATTTGTGAAAATATACAAAAAATTTCATGCTTCCATACATCCAAATAATTAATTTAACATTAGTGTATTGAAAAGCAAATATAGGATTTTGATCAATAATGAAAGTATACCATGTTTATAAAAACAGTTAGTCTTATATACAGTAGAGTGCCATAGGAAAATCTTAATTCATAAAATGGCACTGTAACACTAAAAACTTTGGAAACCCCAGACATAATTTTTTAGTATTAACATAATTTTTTCCACTTCATTTGTCACTTTTCTTACTTATTAAGGCCTCTGACCAATTGTATGTCTAAACTTTATACTTTATTAGATTTTATAAAGCAGTCATGAACCTAAAGTAATGTTGGAATCCTTATTTCTTTTTAAAACCATGTTAAAGGATAAGTTTTATTTATATGAAGATAAAATTGAATCGGCTAGTTGTAGGATGGTTTTTATTTTTCTATATTGTAGTGATAAAATTGCCTTTATGTTATATTGAATTGCAACAATTTAATTTTATCAAATAAGTACATTTTCAAAATTTCATGAGAAGTAGCATAACATAGTAATTTTAAATAGGTGATTTTTATGCATAAATCAAAAATGATTGTACCAATTTGGCTTTATTAAATAAAGATAGTAAATGTATGTATGGGAAATGCTTTAAAATAAATTCCTAAATTCAGTTAGAATCTAAAAAAATTTCCATTATTGGAGTTCGTAGGTTTGAATCCCACTGTGGCATGGATGTTTGTAGCCATTTGGAATTGCCGAACGATGGCCGATTGGTTAGGGTGCTGATCGTCGGTTCGAATCCCACTATGGCATGGATGTTTGTAGCCATTTGGAATCGGCTTTAAGCAGTAGGTCCCGGTCTCATTAGCCCCAGTGTGCAAAACAGTAGACTGCAGCGCTCCACCAAACCAAATCCATTTGGAATCGACTTTAAGCTGTAAGTCCCGGTCTAATTAGCCCTCTTGTTACATAAAGTTAACCGTAGTACTCCAAACCAAACCAAACTAAAAAAGTTACTACATCCTGACATTTTATAGTTGAATTTGAAAATTGTTTTTCAGTCATGTAATAAATTTAAATTTTTGATCAACATGTGAAAGATTTAATTAATGTAGCTTAAAAGATAAAAATAAAGGTGGTTCATAGAAATGGAGAATGTTTCTGTGAACAGAAAAAAGTTAAATACATGTATTCGTTGTTACAGTCATCTAAATGTATAATAATTTAGGTGTATAATAATGAAGGGTAAATTTCTCCATTATCCAAATTTGTTTTAAAACTGGTAAAATATTTAACATTTTAGAATTATGAGATCCAATATGATGCTACAGATTTTGGAGCTTGCAAAATGATCACTTATGTCAAGATGTAAAAATTATTTTTCATAGTTTCACTTAATATCCATCAAAATGAAGTATTTGTAACAAAAGTCAAACATTTATTATTGTAAGCTATATTTCTGTCATTTTAAAATAAGTTTTTATGGTGAGAAAACTGTCCAGAGACCTCTTTTAAGTTCAATTGCTATCAGTTAAAATAAACTTGACGTGTTCAAATACCCGAATCTCAATCTGGCCAATATTATAACTATACTTAGATATTGAAATTGTTTTTATTTTTTCATTTTTTGTTCTTGTAGGACATATTCAAATTTCACAAGCTCCTGATCGCCGAGAACCATTTTATCCTGGTGGTGAAATTGATTATGATTTTGTTTTCAATTATTTACAAGAAAAGAAATATTCAGAACCCATTGGACTTGAATATTTTCCATCTGGTAAGAATTAGTTCATATTGTTTCAAGACTTCTTTAAATTCCCCCCAAAAATTCAACTCTTGTATGAAATATTGTTTACACTAAATTTTTTTTAAACTTATTAATTATGGCATTCACATCATATGCCATTGCAGACTTTAAACGTTCTCTGACAGATGCCATGCAGTATATTATTTCACTTGTGAATTGATTCTAGTCAAGATGCCATAGGAGCTAAAAAATATTTGAAGGAAAACCACTTAGTAGAGTTTAAAATGTATTGTTGCACTTTAAAATTCAAAATGTTTCATTCTCCACAGAATTAAAGTGTTGTTAATTATTGTCCATTAAGAGCATGAAGTAATGGCAAATTAAAAAACCCTGCAAATATATAGAAATAAGCAAGAATTTAAAGTTATAATTTTATTTATTAAAATAAAGCAAACTGAATACTATTAAATAAATGAATGTACTTAAAAGTTTGGAGTACAAAACTGTGCATGTCATTAGATGCGATGTCCAGGGCAAAGTTAGGATGTATGAAATTCTGTTTATTATCTATATTCAGGAATGACAAATTACCTTCAGAACTGCTCTTGCAGGAGCTAGGCAATGCAATCAACAATCTATTGAACTGAAATTAAAAACCTCTTAAAAGACCTTATCAAGGGATGATAAATAAGTAAAATAAAAGTTAAATTCATTGTTTATAGTCCTGGAAAAAGTATGGTTTTTTTTCTCTTTAATAAAAGTATCCTTTTGATTTTTTTTTAAACCCAATACAATATACCTTAAAACTGTGTCTGATTATGATTGATGTATGCAAGGTCAAGAAATATGAGTTTTTAGTTTTATTCAAAGTAAATTGACAGTTACTTTTCTTTAAAAGTGTAGTAACAATACTTGCTCTGTGTTTTTATGGATATATGTCTGTAGAATCCTTCCAGCAACAGTGATTATGTTAAAAAAATTAAAGTAATATTTACTTGACCATTAAGGCAAGATATGAGATAAGCATTCCTCTGCCCTATTCCCTCTGTTATGTGCAGGGCCATAACTAGGGCATGGTGTAGGTGGCACTTGCCACGGGCACATCAGTTGTAGGGGTGCCCTGCAGTAAGCAAAATCTTTGGTAAAGACTCTCAAATGTGATCCAAACGAGGATGATTCAACCCCAAATAGAAATGAGGGAAAGTTAAAGAATACATATTCTAGACAATAATTAAAAGTTGGGTTAAGAGACACTAAATTAAAATTATAAATAAAATTAAGAGGAAAAATTTACTTATTTAATGATTACTGGGTGTAAAGGCAAAATATTCTCAAATAGATGAAAACGCATTGACTTGCAGCATGCCCATGTGCTTTTTAATATAGAGGTGACTGAATTCGGATTGATCATAAGGGCTGCATACCTAGCCTTAAAATATTTTCTGGGGTACAAACAGATGTTCATCTCCTTGTAGTATTGAGTCCTCAGGTATCAGAAAGACAACTGCTTCCAGTAACCACAGCCTCTTCACTTTCATTTAGGTTTCTTTCTTAAAATATAACTATTTTTTAAGTGGAACGAAATCTTGCTGATAGTACCACAGAAATGTAGGGTCGATTTTATCAGTATGATGCTGGTCTTTGAAATTCTCTCCCTTAAATGTTTTGATTTTGCTGCAATTGCCAACAGCTGACACAGGTTTCTAATGGGACTACTACTGTTTATCATAGCACCGTACAGGGAGAGGGGGTAATTGTGTCCAGCTTATGTTAAAATAACATCAGATGGACACAAGATGTGGGATTAATGGTTTTGGCTTATACAGAATGAAGAAAGGAAATTAATTTGTGCTGTTTGTTGTCATTGAAATTGTGTTAAGCAGAGTTTCAAATGCAGTTAAAAAAAACAAAAGACAAAGTTATAAAAATTTGGTTATTTCTGCTCAGAGAGAAACCTGCAATTTTTTCTGTTCCATTTTATACCACCCTTAAATGCATCCAAAATGATACAAAAGTAAACCTGTACTCTAGCTTAATTATTAGTTAACAAGCAAAAGGTGAGTTTTAATTATATTACTTTTTAATTGCTTTACATAGAAATTCTGTCTTTATTTTTTTGGACACAAATAAAAAAAATTTTCTCAATTTTGTTTCTTATATATCTTTAATAATTTTTAATATTGGGATTTGTACCATTCTTAATATTGTAAATACAATTTAAATATAAAGGGAGTTGAAATCCTTCAAGTAACTTTAAAAAGCCACTTTTGGTCCTATTTTCAAAGCTTTGCTAAACATATTCACTATCACTTTATTTATAGCTCTATATGCATAGATTTTTATATGTGATTCTTTTGTTATTCTTAAATATACATTATCATAACTATCAGGAAATAGGAAATTTATTGATTACAGTAATATATTTTTTCCTTCAATAATGAACATTTCATCTGGAGCTACTCCGTGCTACTTTACTAGAACAAAATATCAATGTACAATTTAAATATTTACTTTTTTTTTTTAAAGTTATAATACAATATATTATAACTGAAATCTAAGTATTTTTTAGTTTACAATAAAAAAAAATTTACTTTATGTTACATATAAATGTCTTTTTAAAATAGTATTTTTTCAAAAAAGGAAAAGACAAGTGTAAATGATATACATTAATACAGTATACTTAGTGAGCAAGATTGAGTATAATATATGCATAAGTTTTTTTAGAATCATGTTCTCAAGTTAGCTAGGTGCATTCTAATAGGAATATTTTCATGTTTAAAACACTAGATTCAGATAAGTTGAAATTGTTGCAAAATATTTTTTTGATTTTTTGAAGGTTGAAATTCCTCTTAATGTAAGATAAAAGGTCATTCAGACACATACAGGACTAGAATGATGTGCAAGTTGATCACTTTTAGAATATAGTTTTTTCAATCTATGGTAAAATGGACAGCTTGGAATTGACCTTTTTAGATGTGTCCAGTATTTAGGATAAAAGTTCTCGGATAATAAAAACACACAGTAGATTGTGTAAATGTTCTATATAACTATTTTATCATTTCAGTATTAAAATTTATCAGTGTATATTATTTTAAAAATTAAACTTGTTTTGATACTTGAAAATAGAAATCAGAATTTGTTGCTATGTTTCACTCCATACTGAATGATAAAAATTTTAAAACATTTTAGCTTTTAAAAAAAGATTTTTTGAAATGTTTGCTTTGATTTTTGATTACATATGCTTTCTACTGTGATATTTTATTATTCTAATTTAGTATTTGTGATATTTTTTCTATTAGCAAATTTAGCAAAAGAAAATATTGTTCGTAAGGTAATTGAATTTCAAAAACAAAGGATTTTTATTTTCAATTTTACATTTGAATATATTAAAAGTTCTATCAAAACTATCTTTAGTTATCGTTTTATAGTAAAGTAGTTTAAAATTAAAATTTTAAGGTTTATATTTTGTTATTTTAAAAGGTTGATTATTTGATTTTTACTTAGCAAACTAAACAATTGAATTCCAAAATATTCTTATGAAAAAATTGTTTTGAGGAATTGTATTTAAATTTTATAAGAATGATTTAAAGTAAATTAATTGAATTCAAATATATTAACTTCACTAAATTGTAGTTGTTGAAATGGTCAAAAATCACCTAAAGACCTAAGACAATAAAATGGTGATGAAACCATTGCTGACTAGGACCTCTTCCCAAATATTTATATATTAATGAGTATCTTAGTAATTCTTTCTGTGACTACAGCTACTGCAGTTCCTTTTTAAAGTCATCTCAGAAACTGCATGAAGCAAGAAAGGTTTACAGGGTTAGCTCTGATGTATTGCCATTTATTCGCATGATTAATAACTAAAAGTGACGAGATCCATTGATTTAGTTAACAAAAACCCCTTTTCTTATCACTTGGTTAAAAAGAAATATTACTAAGGAGCTCATACAAAATTGTATTACCAAAAAAAAAAAAATTACATTGCAATATATTGAGGACTTAACAGATGAAGTTCTCAAACATTTGTAGAATTTTTCTGGTAGTTTGTTATACTAAAAATTGTGTAACTAACATATTTAAAGGAGAAAATACTTAATAAAACATAATACATAGCATAAATAGAAAAATTTTACAGAAAAAACACAAAACAAATAACAATTAGTTTGTAAGATAGACGGGACTAGTTTGTGACACTTCCATTTCTCAAATCTGGGACTTACTAAAAATAAAAATAATGTGCCCGCAACTAGGCTTTCCTGTAATAATTACTTCCATGAAGCCTCTATCTCCTGCAAGTTCTCTGGCATGATACATATATTTTTCATCTGAAATAAGTCATTATATCAGGTCGCTCAAACTCTGGGAAAGGAACTAATATGGCTAACCATTACATTCAAGCAGAAACTTTAAATTGTCCATGATACAAGCATTTACTAAAATATTCTTTTTTTAACAAACTTTTTCCAATATGCATATATACACAAAAATTTAAACATTAAAAGTTCAAAAATTCAATAACCTTTAAATATAATAAAACAAAATTCTTAATATTCCATATTAAATATATTTGCTTTAAATTTATTCAGTTCTAATTTAGTTAAAGGTTTAATGAATATGTTAGATAAATTTGCCTTACTTTTTACATATATCAAAAATATACAAGGTCTCTTATGAAAAGTAATTTACCATTTTTATGTTTAGTGTAGTGGTTTTCTATTGGGGATTTAACAAAATCAATCATAGCCATATTATCAACATACAACAAAGGTCTTTTATATTTTCAATTCTTCTTACAGAATTTCGGCTTGCAATTCCGTCACTTTTCTCATCTTTAGTCACTTTTTTTACAGTTGATCACTTTTAGTCTCTTTTTTTTTTAAGAAAACAGTCACTTTTCATGGTGTATCACGGGGTCCGACAATGTACTGAACCTTATTTTGTTCAGAGCAAGTGCTACAATTACTCGACTTGACTGAATAGAAACCTTCTGTATTATTTTGCATATGTGGCTCTCGTAGGTTGGCAGATGACCTGGGGTAAGTACATTATTAAATCATTGGTTGGACAGTTATTGGTAGGGGAAAAACTTGGTGAATGCAATGTCTTACACGTACATCACCCCGTGGGACTATTTCGGACCCTGCCTGCATTTCCGGTTGATATAGTTTTTGGTTCTTTCTGTTGTTGAAAAAAGAAAATCTAAATTAATAACAAAATATTTTAATAAAAGACCAAAAATGTGATGCTCTAATCTTATTTTTCTTATTAAAATATAATTGGTCATGGTTTCCAGAATTTAGTGATTTAAAAAATTCGTAAAGAAGTTCCTGAAATGTATACATCTGTACTGAAATGTACATTAAATACATTAAAGTAACTTATGTCAAAGTACACATTTCTCTTTTTCTTGTACTTCACAATTTTTGTTTAGATACTCTAATCTAGCTATGCATATATTTCAAAACACCATTAATGTATGCAGAAAATTGTGATTATAAAATTAATGTATTCAAATCTAATTTATAGATTTTCTTGAATAGAAAGCAATGTTTAGTTGTGTTAAACAAAATTTTTAACCTTTTTGTATTTGACACTAACATTATGTCTTGCATGAATCATTTGATTTTGAGTTAAAATAAATAGAAAAATCTCAATAATAGCATCTATAGTCAATAGGAGAAAAAAAAATTTTTTTTTCAATGTTTAGTCATTTTTTAGTCACTTATTCTGTGTTATTTGTCACTTGTCTCACCTTTTTGAAAGTACCTCAGCAGTTACAAGCCTGTATTTTTTAACTATCCTTTTATCTATGTATTCTTTCAAAATCCTATAAAACCATATTAACTCCATAATAGCTTTTGTCATGGCAACAAATTCAGCTTCCATTGTAGAAAGGCTGACACATTTTTGTTTAAATGTTTGCTATATTATGGGAGATTTGTCTAAAAGCACTAGTTGACCTCCCATAGATGTTATAACATCTCTGTTAGCTACAAAGTCTGCATCAGTGTAAGTGATAATGTGTATCTGTTTAAATGATAAATTAAGTTTTAAATTCTTAGTATAGCAAACATATCCCAATAATTTAAGTAAACTATCTTAACGAATGATTTCAGGGTTATTTTGGAATTAGCTGAATATGATGACAGCGTAATAAATATCAGGGCAAATATGATTTGCTAAAAATGACATGCAAACATCTATATGGATATTTTAACATTTCCTCTATTTCTACACTTGATTTAGGACACTGTACTTTCGAGTAAATACATCCTTTAGTTATTGAGAGAGAAGAAATAGGAATTTTATATTTTTTAAATTTATTACAAACCTTTTCAACATATCCTATTTAATGAATACTTAAAACATTTTCTTGCTCTTCAAACTCTACTCCTAAAAGTATGCAAGTTTTGCCTAAAATTTTTAAGTCAAAATGTTTGCTTAGATGTTCAATTGTTGATTTATCTATAACTTTCCTATTTTTGCCAAACAAAACCATATTGTCAACATATAGCAGTAAAACAATTTCTTGATTAAAAATATAAACACAATTATATCACTGCACTTCAATAAAACCAATATTGAATCAAACTTTATTTAATTTTAAAAAAACCTAACACGACCCCCCCCCCCACAAAAATTTCTTTACATTACTGACGATATAATTGAACATTCTTTAAACAAAAAAACCTTAAAGACATTAAAACAACTTTTGTGGCCCATAACCTTTATTTGTTACGATGTTTTAGAAAAAAATCAAAAACTATGCACAGTTGAAAACAACCTAAATTTTAAACAGTGCAATAATGCCTGCAGCAGTGGAAAATAAAGACTATGAAATAAGTATCACAATATTTATTTAAAGTTTAAAATAAGAATGACAAAAAATTTAACGATATTTAATCTGGAACTCAAAATTTAAATGTAATAACATAATTGCTCTTTCTAAACATAACTAAACCCATAATACAAGTTACCGATACCAAGCTACCATCACAATAAGTTATAGTCTTGCAGCATAAGAAAAAAAAAATCATTAAGCTACCAGCTGAAAGAGCTAAAGAGTCACAAATGCCAGCCAGTGAAATGGTGAGGAGACTATATTGGCCTTCAATGCAGTTTAAATACCTTCTAAGAAAGCTGCCTATTGCTTTCGTAAATTTGGTATAAATAAAAAATCTGAAACAGTATTGCCATCTATTGGCGTGATTAATAATTAAAAGTGATGAGAATTGTTGATTTGGTTAACATGATGTCAATACATAAGTGTCCAATATACTTTGAAAATGTTATAGAAACATTTATAGAGCATCCAAGCAGAATTAAACTGCAAATTTTTTTTTTTTTTTTTTTTTTTAAACCACTGTAAAATATTTTGTGATTCACATTTTAAATGCACTGTAGGGATGGTGATTGAATGGAAGGGTAACATCAGAGTTGGTTGTTTTGAATCCCAATCATGGCATGGATCTGTGCAGCTGTTCAGAATTTCCTTTTAACAGTAGTCTCTGGTCTCATTACCCCTCATGTAACAAAACAGTAAGCCGTAGTGCTCCAAAGTAAATGCACCGTGATGCATCTATTTACTTAAAATACAATTTTAGTCACTTATAAGCAAGCTTTAATTTTTTCAAGATGTAACATTTTTGTCTGAAATTATCGGTGCCTGCCCTTACAAACTTTTTTTCTAGCTAAGTCACGGGGATTGACAACTTCTTTATGCTTGCCTATATAATTACAGCATAGTGTGTGTTGTTTCAGAAAGCTGAAACTATTAAAATCATATCTACGATCTTCTTTGGGGCAGGAACAGCTAAGGAATAAATATTTTATATTATAATTTTTATAATGCTGCAAAACATCTGTCAGAGACAACTATTGACATCTCGGAGACATTAACAAGAGGACTGGTATTTTCCCAAGCATCATTGTATGTCAAAGGTTTAAATATTGGAATGTAGAGGTTATTTTTGTTTTTTCTTCAGCTCAGAATGTTCTTTCCACTTTTCTCAAGTTATGAAGTCTGCAATATATATTATGTTTTTCGATAGATTAATTTTGTTAATTCCCTGTGCAAAGGTTTATCTTTTCTAAACTTGTAATCATATATTTAAGATAGTTAGCTCATTTATAATGTAGAAGTTTGAACTCGATATTAATTTTACAAAACTTCCGATAATCAGTATCTTTTTCATGAGTATGTTTTCTCCAAAGGAAGAAAAACTACCTTTTTTAAAAATGAGGTACTTTATGTATTTTACTCATTCAGTTACAATATAGCTTACTATATGTAGAATCAGTATGCACAAACTGTATTCAAGAAACAGCCACTAGTTCATTTTGTCATTGTGGTACATTCTCTATACTAGGTGAAGAAACATGGTTGAACTCCATTTTTTGGCAGGTAAACATTGTTTGCTTTTATGCAAAATCATATATGCTATACCTTCAAATCAGGAATAAAGTTAATAGAAATGCCTCATGTCACCACTGCCCTTAAAATTTTTTTATAAGAGGCTGGGTCACCTGAGATGAAAATGGGAAAGTTTGAAAGTAGCAGAACTGTAGATTAAATCTTTTTACTGATTTGATTAACAAACCTGAAATAAAGTGTTTTAAGAATTTTTAGCTGTAATAAGATTTTTTTTGCCTATCACTTTTACCCCATTGCATCCATTATACCTTTATATGAATCTATTGAAGCTGTTAGGCTGATATGTTAATGCGATCTTTTGCAGGAAAAACTGCTGAAACTTTAGATTGGATGAAAAATTTTAAAAAGGAGGAAAAAGAAGAATAATGGAAGTTACTAAACAATATGCTGTGATTTTTTTATTATTATTATTACATTTTCATATATGAACATCATCATAATTTCATTCATTTTGTAATTTTTATGTGTGCAATATTTTTTTTCTTCTGCCTAGACTGCTCTTAATATGTGGTCAGTGTTTTCATTCTTGTAGTCGTTTACAAAATTTTTAGTAAAGTTTTTCTCAGTCTCAATCAAAGGTTTTCAAAATTTTGCTAATTTTTAAGTATTTTATAACAATAAATGGTTATCTTGTATATTTGAGATTAATAGTCTGGATATACCTATGTTGATGCTGTGTTTTTTCTTTTGTTAAGTTTTACCTGCTGTGAACAATTCATTCTACATGTGTTGATATATCATAAAAAATGCCACTTTAGGTATTAACCCATTTATGTCAGAGGTTGAAAATTTTGAATTTTTGCATGACATTTGTATATGTTAGGTAGAACTGCTATGTTCCTACGAAGCAGGCTGACATCACAAATTTAACCAAACATGCAGCCTTGAACTCACTTAACTGCTGTTCCAGAAATGGAACAGTAGGCATAAATGGGTTAAAATAAATTTTACCCTTTTGTTTTGTACCTTTTTAAAAGAAGAAATTGTGTTGTAATGTCTTTAACTCAATTTAGGCCAGTTAACTTAATATTACTTTGTGATCATTCATTTTTTATGTTGGCATATGACATTGATAATAAGCCCCATTGTCATAATTCACTGTTATATTTAATATCACAGTTGCTTTGACATTCCTGTCTACTTAAACTCTTTTTTTTTTTTTTTTTTTTTTTTTTTTTTTTGTGCCCTACGTACATGAATATGTTTATCATGTGCAAATTAAAGTTACATTCTAAGGAAAGTAGAATTGTTTGTGTGGTTAAATTTTGATTTATTTGAAGTAGATGTCTTTATTTCATAAAAATAATAAAATATTACTGTGTATAAATATTTTATAGTAATTCTCTTGATTTATACAATCTTATCAAGGTCAAATCTTAAGTAGTTTTGGAAATTCTACTTAAATTTCATGCCTGAAATCAGTCTTTTTCTTTTTGCAGCTGAATCAAAATTGAACTGCTAATTTGTGTCATTCCTGTTAAAATAATTTTAAATGTTTTTATTCTATTATAGAAATTAACTGAGTGGCTTTTGAAAAGTAGGTCCGTTTTTTATATATAACTGTGATATGAATAATGATTGTAGTGTTCTTACTATTATTTAGTAAAGTGACAAGTTTGATGTTGCTGCCTTTCTTCAAAAGGCAGATTTTGCCACAGTCCTGTTGTCATAAGTGTTACATAATATAAAAAACTGGTTGTTTGGGCTTATACTTTTCCAATATCCTTGTCATGTTAACAAATTAAAATAATTTCTTTTATACACTTCAAAACTTTTCAAGACAGATTTATTTTTCTATGAAATTGATGTATTAAAAACAAATTTTGTATTCTTTTGTAATATTTCTAATCTAATATTTTAAAGTGAATTTGTATGTGTGGCCAAATATTTTTTTTATCAAATGTTGCAAATTTTGAATAAATTTATGGTGATTTGCTAAGTTGTTTGAATTATTTTTTTTCCTTAGTGACCAGGGCTTTGAACCGTAATTTTTTCTTTCCCAGTTCAATTAAAACTGTATACATTGGTTCAGTTTCAGTTTTTTATCAGTACACTATGTGAATTGATACAATTAACCAGCATGTACAATACAAGTGGTGAACATTGTTGTTATCCATTATCAAAATTGCATTTGACAACTGAACATTCAACTGAATTAAATTTTCCTTCAAAAATAGTTTCATGAGAAACTGAAACAGAAAAGTACTAGTAAACATCAAAACAGGAATTCAAAAAGCAATGTACATGTAATGACTATAATTATATGGCTGGCTTTAAATTAGGAAATATTGATAAATTGGTTACAGTAACAAAATAACTGAAGATATATTGAACCAAACTAATCCGATATATATAATATATTGGTAAAAATTTAGGTTGGTCGGGGTTCTGATTTATGAGAGTGGCGTCATTATGTTTCTGGTTTTGATGGTCAAGTGACAGGGCAAGAGAAGTATTCCATTAGATAACGGTGTGTGGCGTATTTCGATTTCGAAATAAAAGTTGTTAACTACGTCTACCGTATGTGATTGGCGACGATAGTTCATTTCCGGTTTTCTGTTCTGAGGCGGTGTTTGTAATGTGACAAACTCTTTCTAGATGTGTACCCAAGAGCATTCACCCTTAGACTGCAAGTTTCATCTGTAATTTTTAATAATATTCAAAATCATCTCTACAGCTGAATCTCGAATGATTTGGCATTCATTTCTGTGTACTGTAGAATCTATACCAAAAACTTAATGATACAAATGAACAGTTTAGTTGTAAACTTTCCATCATTTCACGGTATTGCTCTATTTTATTTACAGACATGAGTTTATAAAACTAAAGCTCCCTTGATAGGAAAGACATTGAATCATGAACGTATGTTAATTACTCACATTCAGTTATACGAGTATCTACCGTCATGAGAAGTTACGAAATTGAAAGGAAAGATCACAATTTTTTTCAATTTAGAAAACAATTTTCGTTATAGCCTGGAACAGAAAATATACTTGCAGCGGGTACTTTGTTCTTTCTCTTAACTACCTTTTTGTGATAGAACCACTCAAAGACTGTTATCTGAAGCGTCGGTCTGAACAAGGAATGGGCGCGTGTAATCCAGGATTGCTAGTTATCTCTCCTTCAGCGTATTGAAAACGCGCTCTAACTCTTCCGTCCAGACAATAGCTTCGCTCTTTCTCTTCCATTTCAATGCATCCGCAAGAGGAGCCGCGATAACCGAAAAATTTTTTACGTAATGAGCGTAATATCCTGCTAAACCTAAAAATGATCTAATTTGTGTTTTTGTCACAGGTTTCGGAAAATCTACGACAGTCTTAATTTTCGCTTCGGCTAGGCTGCGAACACCACTTCCAACCATATGTTCCAGATATTTTGTATGTTTCTTAGCAAATCGTAATTTTGAGGTTTTACCGTTAGACCAGCCTTTTCTACTTTCCTTAAGACGATCTCCAAATGTTTTAAATGATCCTCCCAGGTATTTGAATAAATCGCTACGTCGTCTAAGTACGGTACAGCGAAAGTCTCACACACTGCTAACAAGTTAGACATCATTTGGCTAAAGAAAAACTGTGCTTTTACTAACCCAAAAGCCATTCTTAGCGGAATGTATGTTCCAAACGGGGTAGTAAATGCCGCATAGCGTCGTGCTCTTTCGCTCATGGGAATCTGCCAGTAACCTTTTGTTAGTTCTAAGACCGTAATGAACGAGGCGGAGGATACTAGCTCGACTCTCTCGATATTGGGTAGGGAATAAAAATTTTCTTTGCTATGGCGTTTAAACGGACGGGGTTTATTTGGAGTTTCCACTAGAATAATAGGTGAGGTGTAATCGGAATTCCCAATTTCAATTATATGTAAATCTAACATTCGTTGCATTTCCTTTTTCAATATCTCGGTTTGACGTTGAGATGTCCGGTAGGGATATGATCGAATCACCTCATCACTAATCAGTTCAATATCAAATTCCACCAAATCTGTTTTCTCAGGGTCATTCGAAAATATCCTTTTCCGTCGATCTTATAATTCCCTTAGCTGTCCGATCTGTTGGTCAGACAGCCTTTTACTCAACCCGCTATCCCTAGCTATACTCTCGAAATCATAGACATTCGGATCCGCTTCCGGATAAATAATGGCTAAGTCTTTATCCTCCTCTGATTCAGAATATACCAAGTTCGCAGTTTCTGCTCTCTGATGATAACATGATATATCTGAGTCTTGTTTCTTTTCTGCATCCTGATCATGTAATTGGTATCGGAAATCTGATTGTCAATGATACCGGGGCCAATCCATTGTACTGCTAATTTGTTTGGTCGCGCCGTGGCTAACACCAAAACTCGATCACACTTTTTAAATTGTCTCCTAACAGACCCTTTATCATACCAAAACTTCCTTTTGTTCTGAGCTTTTGTCACCCTTTCTACAGCTAGCTCCTGACATTCTTTTAATCGGTTGATTAAATAAAATACGTATTCCGTCACCGCGGAATCGTTTTCTCCGATGTTTACCCAATAATCATATAATAACGTTTACGGCATTCTCAAATTTTTCTCATACACTAACTCTGCGGGGCTGAAGCCAGTACTTCCATCGGTATAGTTCTAAGAGCTAACGGGGCTGCGGGAAGGTTCTTTTCTCAGTCTTCTTACAATTCTAGACAAATTACCTGTAAATGCCGTTTTAGAGTTCTGTGAAAGCGTTCTACAGGGTTAGATTGCGGATGGAAAACTGACGAATGAGTTGCCCTAACTCCAAACTTCTCAAAAAATTTCGGAAGTTAGGTTGCTCGTAAAACTTGTTCCCCATTCACACTGGATTTCCCTAGCATAACCGTACCCACTGAACAATGCCATTAATGCGTCGAATATAGAAACCGATCCAATATCCGTTACAGGAATGACGTCAGGGTATTTAGATGACATGTAAATCGCCGTGACTAAATATTTGTTTCCCTTAGCACTTTCGGGAAGGGGACCTCAATATTTATTTTCGAAAACACCTCCGTTATAATAGGTATATGTTTGAGAAGAGCCTTCTTTTTATCTCGGGGTTTTCCTACTCTCTGACACGGGTCACAACTGCGAACAATTCTTCTACTTCTCTAATGCAATGGGGCCAGAAGTAATAGCTTAACAACCTGTCCTTAGTCTTTGTCACTCCGGCGTGAGCGGAAGTACCGTCATGTGACATTGATAGAATCTTAGCTCTAAATTTCTTGAGAGCAACCAACTGATAATTCTCTTGACCTCGGTGGTCTACACTTTAACCACATATTTTGCACATCATTTTCTACACCAAATATTTTGCTTACACAAACAGAACAATAGGCCTCCAGTGGATAATATATATTGACTCACCGATTTGACGCTCCATTGAACCGGTTACGTCGAGAGACAGGTCTTATGGTTGAACTACAGAAATGCTGTGACGTCACGCTAAAGGGGCGACTATATGCACTTTAACTGAATGTACATAGTACTGTCCACTGGAGTTGCTATTGAACAAGCATAGCCACGTATGTGTAATTCTGCTTCAAATTTTGGATACTTTACCGTAAAATAAGGTAAGTTTTTATTTATAATTAAGTAATAATTCAAAATTTGCAATATTAAATGTCTGTTTACGTTATTACGATTTTTCAATAGCTGATGTTTAATTTTTGTATAAAACATGTGATGAACGTAATGACATGTTTGCTCATATAACCTTTTATAAATCATTTTTTTTATAAAGCTTTAATTGTACCTTTTAAAATAGATGACTAGGAATCCCGATTGTTTAAAACATTAATTTTAAATCTTCAAATGAATTCAAAATACAATAAAATAAAGATTAAATTTATTTTTAAATATTTCTACTAGCATTAAAATTTTATTCATTCAGATGAAAGGTTACCAAATATATATATATATATATATATATATATATATATATATATATATATATATATATATATAAGGCATGTATACTATATAATAAGAGTTCAAGTTGGAATTTGATACTTGCCTCATATTGATATTTTTTATTATTTCTCTTTTTTTTTAATAAGTCTAATTTTACGTGTCTAGCTTATATTTGCTGATAATTTGTATTTTAATATCTGAATTTACTGTTTCGTAATAAATAGCACGTATCTAAACTAGTTGGGTTTTTTGTACATATTTCCAACTCGAATTTAAATTTTATTTAATGTCATCAAATTTTTATATATCATTATATTCGGACAAGTAGTGTGATAATGATATATATTAAATCCACTTTTTTCATTAAAAGTAAAATTTAATTATAGCTGAAAATGAAATTTGATTACTATCTGAACCTTGATATTTTAAAATTTTCCTTTCTTTAAAATATTTTTTTCACATATATTATAATTTTTGATGATAAATTATGAAGGAAGTATTTTATATGCACGAAGGATGCAAGGGTAAGCTAGAAATTCTTCATTCTATGAATATAAAAACTAATGTGTTAAGTGCATTTAAAAAAATATTTTAATATTATCCAAAATTTAAGTGATGTGATGCAAGACATCACAGTAAAACATAGATGAAACAATTTTACTATATGAGATTTGGACTATGTTTGTAATAATTTTTGAAGAGGTTCACGAAAAACACTTCGATCGTGGGAGTCTTCGCCATTTGATGAGAAGAAGGATCAGATTATTACTGCTCCTTTAAAGAAAAGGAAAACTGTACCAGCTACTTATCTAAAGAATAAAATGAAACAAGGGAAAAAGCACGAGACAATAAGATTTAAACATAAAACAAGCCGTCTGAAATCAAAACAGGATTATGAAATGTCAAGAAATTAGAGGAACTCCAGGAAAATTTCCATCTTCATCTTTTTGGTGTAAGGAAATAAAAAATAAAGTCTTAATGTATTTAGATATAAATTATGAATTTGATAAAGTAATCTTAAACAATGTAGTGTCTATAGATGAGAATTTAAAATTATCTGTTTCTTTAAGAGGGGTGTGCATTAACAATGCTTTTAAAGTACCTTGCAAACTAAAAACATGAACGAAATTTTTGAAATTCTTGATGAAATTGAAAAAGCATCTTTAGAAAAGAAAAATTTTAAAACATAGTTAATGTATTAAAATTTATTTCAAAAGATTTAAAATCAAAGTCTTGCTTTTAACTTTTTCGAAGAACATATTTCACTTTTAAATATTCCACCTGGAATATATAGATATTCCGCCAGTACTTTAATATTTTCTTCATTTATAAATATAATATCAGGAATGTAAAGAATCAGGTTTATTAATTTTGCCTCGCTCATCCACTATAAATAAACTGAATTCTAATCCCCAGGCAGAACAGCAAGGTTCAAACATTTTAGCATATGCAAAACAAAGAATTAAATGATGTCAAGAAATGCATATTTTACAACGAAATTAAATTTTTGTTTTACTGTCGAACTAAAAAAAAGTTTTTAAAAATATTCAAGATGCAATTTATTGACGAAATTCGAATTTCACCACAAGAGTATAACTTGTTTAATAAAAACCTTTGAAAGTTAAGGATATCTGTTTTATGCTTTATAATATTTAATTACTTTAAGAATGTATTAATTCCAAATCTGTGTATTATTTCAATTAAAAACAATAAATTTTTTCTTCCTAATTTTGACTTGTGTGTTTGTTTATTATTATTTATTTTGGGGGGTGATTTTTCCGGAATTTAAGCATAGAGAATGAAATACATATTTGACAATGCTTCTAGATTTAAAATATTCAGTTAAAGGGCTTAAAAACATACTCAGGAAATAAAAATATTTTAAGAGAGACTTGTTTCAGAGTGATCATTGACTCTTATTGTACTCAGAAGTAATTTGGTACATTCAAAAATTATATATTGAATTGTTTAAGCTATTAAAAAAGGAGACTCTAGACAATAATAGCTGAAAATGTAATAAGCATTCTTAAGGGATTAATATAAGATTAATTTATTGACAAAATTTTAATTTTACCATTAAGGTATGAATTATTTAATAAAAAGCTTTACAGACATCAGTTTGATGTTTTATAATGTTTGAATATTTTAGGTATTATTCATTTTTAAACCTACTATACAGTGTTTTGATTAAAAGGAATAAATTTTTTTTCTAATTCTGATTTATTATTATTTTACATACTTTGGGATTATTACAAAATTTAAATATGAGAAATGTGCTAGTAGATACATATTTGACAACAAAACTAAATTAATTTTGATTAATCAAACTTAAAAGAGGTTTAAACCTATTCAGTTTATAAAATATTTATGTAGAACAGATACACTTATTTTCAGAGTGATCATCCACTCTTGATGTACACCAAAATATTTTTGTACATTCAAATATTACATATTGATTTGTTTAAGCTTTTAAAATGTCTCTAGATGATAATAAATGAAAATGTAATAAACACTCTTAAGGAATTAATGTATAAGCCGTAATGTATTGACAAAAATTTAAATTTATCCATAAAGGGATAATATGTTAAATAAAGAACTCTGCTAATTGAACTCAAGCAGTGAAGCTACGTATTCGAGTATGAAGCAGCTCGCCTCTTCGTCGTGACGTCACAGAGCAGCACTCTGGCCTTCTCTCTCGACGGTACCGGCTGGACACAATACACCGCTCTCTTCTGGATAATAGGCTCGAAGCGGAGACGAGTTTTCTGAGAAAAGAAAATTTCTAATCCGCAAGAATTTTCCGTCTCAATTTTTGATTTCGGCAGGAGGATCTGAAATGCCACCAGTTATATGAAATGGATATATATAGCTGTGTTTTAGGTGACACAATGAAGAATCAGGTGTGTCTGGAATAATGAATTTATTTACACATCTGCTATATACATCATTTCTATATAAACATAAAAAAAAACAATTTCGGATCACAGGTATGTGATTCGATACTCGTAGGGCTGAGATATCTAAGATCTGACTCTGCCGAAATATTGGTGATCCGACAGAAGAAACAATTCGGTAGCTCTCGCGAAAGTTCACCGAAGTAATTAAATGGAAATTATTCTCAATTAGACGTGATAAGTAAAGATTACAACTGGTTTTCTTCGAAGAATTTCAAAACACAGAGTTCCTAAGGGAAATATGCAAGCAATCCTGAAGAGGATTTTATTAAAAGGCACAGGGTATCGTTCTTAATCTCAGCAAGAGATATATCCCAAGGCGGAATTTTCGCTAAATAAAACTCGCCGATGGAGAGACTGGTCAAGGCGACCCCCGAGTTAGCTGGTTGCTAGCTACTCTCAAAAGAAAAGATCCCAAGGTGGGATTATAGCTAAAAAACTCTCCGATAGAGAGACTGGTCAAGGCGACCTCCGAATTAGCTGGTTGCTAGCTAACTCCTTCTCTAAAAAAAATCTTCTCTCGTCTCTTTCTAGGGGAGGGGCCTCTAAGAGAGGGGGCCTCACCCACAATTTCATTATTGGATCATCTAGCGATGACCTCACCTTCAACCAACTGGATTGGTCTGGGTTAAGAAATCACCGTTCGCAAACCCAGGTTTCTCTGGAATTCGTGTCGGCTAGATCCAAAGTCGCAGCAATTCCTTTGTAGTTCCGATGGTCATATTTCTGGCTGTCAGTCTGGGTGCCGGGTTGTCTGGTCTAATGTTTCGCTACTATAGGACACAAAAGTCTAGACATCGTGGTGCCGGGGAAAACAATTCCTTTGTATCCACACAAGCGAAGTCCACCTCTCAAAGCAAAGTTCTTTGATGTCGACACACCGCTAAATCACGCCGTTACAGCATTTTACATTTCTGTTTAAAGCGTTAAAACTCTACTAGACCACTCATTCTTTTTGAACTACGTGTCCACAGATTTATGTGGGATCACAGTAATGTTTAGTCTCTGAAGGACAAACATCAAAGCATTTTTAAATTTAGAAAAGAGGGATATTATGGATTAAAGTTGACTTGTTCTACACTATTACCCATTCCAAAAATATGTACTTTATTTTTTTGTATAAAAAGTTACGAATATATATATATATATATATATATATATATATATATATATATATATATATATAGGGTGATATTTTCACAGTACAAATTTAATTATCAAATTATATAAACTGTATCTAAATTACAATATGACATCATAACTTAGTGGAGAAGAGTTACAATCATTCTCTGACAGGGTGTGAGAATTGGGGACATCAGGGTTACAGAGTCAAAAGCTTGGTCCGTAACCCATCATAAAGTAATTCCACACAGAACTCAAAGTAAAATTCATCAACTTTAAATCATTCCTATGACTCTCCTACACCATCACAAAATAAGTAATTATTATTATATAAACAAATAAACAGTGAGTAAATAATAGGGTAGTGAATAAAGTGAACCTTGTGAAAATACAAAACAAACAAATCAAAACAGTTGAACAGTACAGAAGTTAAAAACACGAAACATCAAGGCCGTAGGCAGGGGGAGGGATTTGGGGGACTAGTCCCCCCCCCCAAAAAAAATTTGAAAGACTATTTTGTAGATAGACAATGTCCCACGACTGTGTGTGTATGTGCTATCTGCCTAGTTGTTCATGAACATGGACAGTTATTTTCTTAGAAAAAAAACCGCTGACACCATAAGAGTCTCGTTGGGCCGCTCGCAGGAAATACAGCACTATATTCCGAAAATACAGTGCTTCCCCTTTCATTAATTGAAGTATCATTCACAGAGAAATGATGTCTTTCTCCCTTGGTCCCCCTCCGAAAATAATTTCTGGCTACGGCCCTGCGAAACATTATGTAATTTACTATGAAACTTTCAAACAAATCAACTCTTTACCTTCTCTGTTTTAACTCAACAGTAAAATTTATCAAACTTATTTAATTCAACATCTTAGAAACAAAAATATGGCTATCCTGCGTGGTGACCAACGTGACAATTTGTTAGTGACCTCGAGGGTGCTCAAAACTGTGGACAAGATCAAGAGTAACCTGTGACAATTCAGAGTTAGTCCTAACCTAGCCAACCTCTTAATTTGAATTTTGATTAAATTTAGTATAAAATCTTGAAACTTTTATTAACTACTTCCAGGAATCAAAGGATCGTAGGTCGACAAACTCCCAACGTCCTGATCGGCGTTCAGTCAATTTCAGTATGGAGTGTAAAATCCAAACAATTCCATATCTTGTAAAAATGTCTCGGAGAAACAGGCCCTGTTGTAACTCCTGTAACTTTGACTACAGGGCGCATAACGCGCGAGGAGGAGATGTGAGGAGAATGGTTTTGGTGTGTGTTGAATGTAGTGTGCTGTTTTTTGTCGTGTAATAAATGGGAAAATGACATTGTCGCCTGCTTCTTCTCCACCGTCGTCTGACAGGTAGGAACAGTTTTCATATTTTTTAGCGAATTGAACGAACCTTTAGCAGTCTAATCATTTTGGTGCCGAAACCCGGGAAATGGTTCGGTGACCAGCGAACTTTAGAATAACAGTGAATTATTTGAATTGTTAGCGAAACATTTTAAAGTTTAAAATGGATATTGAAGTTCTGAGAAAAATTAGAACCCCTGTCAGACGGGCGGCGACGGACACTATGAAGTCTATTGAAAATGAAATTAATAAGGGAGAAAAAATGTCTGTAGATTTAATTGAGGAACTTTTAGCGAAATTATTAGATAAAGAAATTAAGTTAGGAAAATTAGATGGTGACATTTTAAAGTCGTGTCCGGCAGACGATGTTGAAAAGGAAACAGAAAAACAACAAGAATATAGTGATAATATAATTACGTGGAAATTAAGAGCAAATAAAATGCTGAGTAAAAAACAAATCGAAAGTCGTGAAAGTCAAAAAATTCTTGACAGTACCATCGAAAGCAGAAGCTCAGAAACCAGAAGTAACCCCACATGCACAGTAAAACTTCCCCGTTTACAGATACCGCAGTACGATGGAAACATTCTAAAGTTTAATGATTTTATGTCACAATTCGAAACAGCTATCAATCAAAATTCAAGTATTAGCGACGTGGAAAAATTTACTTACTTAAAGTCGTATTTGAATGGCGACGCAGAAACAGCCATACGCGGTTTAGCTTTAAATTCTGAGAACTATGAAGTTGCGTTGAATATTCTTAAAGAACGATTTGGTCGGAATGATATCATTGTAGATGCTCATATGACGAAACTCTTAAATTTAAATCCAGTGAGAAAATCATATGATGTTAGTGCTCTTCGTCGATTATTTACAGAGGGCCAAACGCATATTCGAGGATTAGAAAATAACGGAATAAATCCGAATTCGTACAGTTGTTTATTGTATCCTATATTGCTAAAAGCTATTCCCAGAGATTTATCCTTAGAATTCTCGCGGAAAACTCATGATAAGAAAGAAAACACAGTTACAGAATTATTAGAATATTTAAAAATCGAAATACAATGTCGAGAAAGAAATGAACATTTAATGAAAGATTTTAATTCGTACAATTCAGATTTACGAAAGGAAAATAAATTTATTTCCCCCGAAAAACCTGTACAGTACTATGGAAGGTATAGTAATAATAAGAACAAAGTTGATCATAACAGGAAAAGTAAATTTCAGGATGCTATTCCGACTACATCTGCATTTGTTGTTGACGTTAAAAAATGTATATTTTGTTTAAAACCCAAAACTGTACACGAATCTGCCTTTTGTCCGTTATCTATCGAACAACGTAAATCATGTCTTCGGAAAAGTGGATTATGTTATTTATGTCTGTCGAAAGGCCACATTTATAAACATTGTAAAGCGAAAAAATTATGTAGTATGTGTAAACGTAGACATTCAGAAGTAATTTGCGACGCATCATCTATTTCACCCCCCCCCTGCCGCCAGGACGGATGGTTGAGTCTACCAGGAGACCGGAAGTAACAGCTGCGAAATAAAATCGAATTCGAATACATCCCAGAGTATTATTTCTTCAAAAATTGCATGCTCAAACCCAAATGATGAGGTATTATTAGAAACATGTTCTGGGCTCATAAAAAATGGCTCAAAGTGCAAAGAAATTAATATATTATTGGATAATGCTTCACAGAGGTCATTCCTAAAGAAAGATATTGCCTCTGATTTGAAACTGCCGATTATTCGAAAGGAGAGCCTTGCTGTTTACACGTTCGGCTCCAGAGATCCAATACAGAAAACATATGATGTAGTGAGATTTACGGTTTTTAACACTCGTGACCCAGAAAAGCAAATCACTGTTGAGGCTCTATTGAGTGACGTAATTTCAGGCTCGCCTTTCAGAGTCTCGACTGCTAAATTAAAACAAACACTTGACACGAAAAATATCCAGCTGTCAAATATTAGTGAATCATCTGGGAATGAACTATCTCTCCTTATAAAAGCAGGATATTTCTGGGAAATACATTCAGGCGAAAAGGAAAAGTTAACCAAGTCATTGTATATTATAGATACACTATTCGGGAAAATTATTCAAGGTCAAATATCTCCGACTGATTTATATTGTAAGGAAAATGTTTCAGTCATGAAAATAGAATGTTGTGCGGCACTGAATAAAAATCTAACCCATTTTTGGGAGTTAGAATCGATGGGGATAAATGACACGTGCAGCGATAATTTAAAATGTGACATAGATTTTATTTCTCGATTTGAAAATAATTTGAAATTTAAGAATGGTATGTATGAAACTAAATTATTTTGGGATGAAAAGCTAAGTGATTTACATGATAATTTTGCAATAGCAGGAAAACGATTTGACAATTTAAGTGCAAAAATGAGTAATAATTGGGTTTTCAATGAATATAAGAATATTGTAGAAGAGCAATTAAAAATGAATATTGTTGAAGAATGCTCAGACGAATTCGAAACCGATTCATATTATGTGCCTCATTCTGCTGTAGTACGAGCTGATAAAGATACGACAAAGGTCAGAATGGTTTTCGATGCTTCAGCAAAGGGAAAAGGGAAAAAATCTCTAAATGACTGTTTGTCATCTGGACCGTCTTTGAACCCTAGAATTCTTGACGTAATATTACGTTTTCGAGAGTTCGAATATGCTTTTTGCAGTGACATCCAGGGAGCATTTTTAACTATCGGAATAGCCGAGGAAGATAGAAACTATTTAAGGTTTTTATGGTTTCCAAAGGAAAATAACCCGAAATCCTATAAGATTTTACGATTTACGCGCGTACCGTTTGGAGTGACATCGAGTCCGTTTATTTTAGCCGCGACAATTAAGTATCACATTCGCAAATACGAACAAGAACAAACTGAAATTTATGAGATGCTTAACTCATCACTTTATGTTGATGACTTATTTTACGGCGCGAATACAGTGGAGAAAGCGTTAGAGCTTTCTCATGGAGCAAAAGAGATGCTCAAAGAAGCAAATATGAATTTGCGAAAGTTTAAAACAAATTCGGAGGAATTGAAGAATTTTTGGCATGAAAGAGGTATGTCTGAAGAGACAGAAGAAAGCGAGCGACCTCTCAAGGTGTTAGGTATAATTTGGAATACCAATAATGATACTTTTAAATTAGATGTGCAACACCTACTTGACATGATGGGGAATTTGAAAAATTCTAAACGATCTGTCCTTCAAACGGCTGCGAAAGTTTTTGATCCAGTCGGATTTATTTCTCCTTTTACAGTAAGAGTAAAATGTTTATTACAGGAAATATGGGAGCATGGATTAGGTTGGGATGACGAATTACCAACTGAATTGAAGAAAAGGTGGAATAACTGGTGCTCTCAGATTTCTCTTTTGGAAAACTTGACGATCGAGAGAAAATATTTCACCTTTACATTAGATTCAAGGGAGGAATTAGAACTGCATATCTTTTCAGATGCAAGTCCTAAAGCGTTCGGTGCAGTTGCGTATTTCCGTCATGTGTCCAACGATGGATGCATTTCTACGAGTTTCATAACAGCAAAATCTCGAATTGCACCTTTGAAGAAATTAACGCTACCGAGATTAGAATTAATGGGAGCTGTAATTGCAGCTAGAATTTTCCGATATTTAACATCGAATTTCAACTTCCCATTCGTCAGAGTATTTATGTGGAGTGATTCCTTAATCACTGTCCACTGGATAAAAGGGACAGCTTCTAAATGGAAACCTTTTGTTTCTAATCGAGTAACTGAGATACAATCATACACTGATCCTGCCAATTGGTATCACTGTAGTGGAAAAAACAATCCCGCAGATTTAATATCACGTGGAGCAACCGTTGAACAAATTATGTCAAGTTCAATTTGGTTTCACGGACCAGAATGGCTTTGTTTGACAAAGGAAAATTGGCCAAAGAACTCTAAATTAGAAATTTGTCCAGAGGTGTCATCCGAAAGAAGAACTGAAGAAATTTCAACTTTAGCTTGTGAAGTACAGTTGAATTTAAATCATCTGATAGATTTAAATAAGTATAGTAGCTTGAAAAAGCTATATCGAATTACCAGTTGGATTTTTAGATTCATAAACAATTGTAGAAATTCCAACAGAAAATTTGAGGAACTAAGTGCTCAAGAACTCGATGGTGCCGAAATAGTTTTGATTAAAACTGTTCAAGCAGAAATGTTTCCTGAAGAACTATTTTGTTTAAGGCAAGGTAAACCAGTTTCGAGAACGTCGACAATTCTAGAATTAAATCCTTTCATTGACTCAGATGGTGTAATACGTGTAGGAGGAAGACTCCAAAAATCAAAATTCACATATTTGCAAAAACACCCTATACTTTTGCCTGCCAAACATCATTTTGTGACCTTAGTAGTGTGGGATTCACACCACAAAGTATTTCACATTGGAATTTCGGAAACTATAGTCGAAATTCGCGAAAGATATTGGATTATTAAGGGCAGACAAAGTGTGAAGAATATCCTTAGAGGATGCGTTTTGTGTAAACGATTCAATTCTTCTCCTGGTGTGCAGATCAATGCACCTTTGTCTTCCACTCGAATCCAGCAGTCACCTCCTTTTTCTGTAGTTGGTATTGACTTTGGAGGACCACTTTATACAAAGAACAATGACGAGAAAAATTATATCTTGTTATTCACCTGTGAAGTGACGCGAGTCGTTCATTTGGAGCTTGTGGTTGGCCTGACAGCTGAAACGTTCCTGCTAGCACTTCGACGTTTCATTTCCCGGCGAGGTCTCTGCTCTCGAATTATTACAGATAACGCTCGAACTTTTAAGAGATCAGAACTTGAACTCAAAAACTTGTGGGCTGTTATAAACCATCCTTCTGTAAAGGACTTTTACTCCTCGAACAGAATACAGTGGCAGTATATCGTTGAGAAAGCCGCTTGGTGGGGCGGTTTTTATGAAAGACTGATACGATCGGTGAAACTGGCGTTGAGGAAAACTCTAGGAAAAACAACTCTCTCCTATGAAGAACTGGAGACTATTATCACTGAGATTGAAGGCGTGATCAACTCACGCCCTTTAACCTATGTATTTTCGGATTTAAACGAACCTACAGCTTTGACTCCCTCACACATGTTATTAGGACGCAAAGTGAATAGTTTACCTCCTGCCAGGCTTGAATTTGATTCTAATTTATCTAACAGAAAAACATTAATTAAAAGGTTTAACTATCGGGAGAGATTAATTAATAATTTTTGGCATAGATGGAGTAAAGAATACCTTCTGATGTTAAGATCAACCCATTATGTAAAGCCAACAGGTAAAATAATTGAGTTTAAAGTTAATGATATAGTTTTAGTTAACGATGATAAACTGCCTAGGCATTTTTGGAAATTAGGCAAAATTATAGAAGTATTTCCTGGCAGGGACGGTAAAATTAGGTCTTGCAAAATTAAAACCAGTACTTCCGTCATTAAGAGACCTGTACAATTGCTGTATAATTTGGAAGTCGAGTAATAATGTACTTGTTTTCGTGTATATTAATCTGAATTACTGTTACAGGATTGAAATGTAGTAGAAAACCAACGTGATCTGACTTGGAATTTATATGTAATATAAAGTTTGATTTGTTTATCTTATTCCTCTTTTGCATGTACATTTATTAATTGTTAATTTGTATATCATTAATTCATTATTAGTGTTCAATGTTGTGTTAATACTGAAGAATTTGTTCGTAACATATGAAAACTGAAGTTTAGAATTAATTTGAATTTGAATTGTGAAATATTTTTATGTTTATTATTAGTACAATGTATGTAAGTATATCAGTTTGAGATAATTTTAGAATGAACCCCCAGGTCATTCGGGGGGCAGGATGTTGTAACTCCTGTAACTTTGACTAGAGGGCGCATAACGCGCGAGGAGGAGATGTGAGGAGAATGGTTTTGGTGTGTGTTGAATGTAGTGTGCTGTTTTTTGTCGTGTAATAAATGGAAAAATGACATTGTCGCCTGCTTCTTCTCCACCGTCGTCTGACAGGTAGGAACAGTTTTCATATTTTTTAGCGAATTGAACGAACCTTTAGCAGTCTAATCAGGCCCAGTCTTTAGACGAATGGCGGTTTAACTCGCTCATGGTCTAAAGGGGGTGAAAATGCAAGAACGACAAGAGACTCACTCAATTAGCTATCCCTTGACTCTGCAAAAAGGCTCCGGACAAAAAAAAAATAAAATAAAAAATAAACTCCACACTGAGAATCTAACAAACATTCCTTCAAGTTACACTTTAATAAATTTTAACTATCATAAAAAAGCTTTTCAAACAACTTCTTCCTGTACTGTCAACATTATAATTCTTAAGCATCACTTTTACAATAACATATAAATTCAAAACTTTAAGACACATATATTAATAATATGAAGAAAAATAACGACAAAATATAATAAGAAGTAATGGCAAAATAATAAAAGACATAAACATTTCAAGGTAAATATCATTTATAAACAATTCAAGCTAATAAAAGCAAAATCCAAATTTTTGATAATAAATGATAAAATAAGCCACTAAAAAGAAGTGGATAAAAATATGAAATATAAAAACATCGGTATCTAGATTCGTTATAGTTCGTACTCAGCACAGGCCTTTCCGGTTCCAAACCACACTCGGAAAAAATCTTAACATCATTCAATTCAGAAAATGTGAAAATATCCTTCAGTTCCTAAGTGTTAAAACATCTGTTCGCATCGTAAAGAATCCAAACATCAGTTTCCAAACAACTCCTCTCATGACGCAAAAATAGAAACTTTTGCAATGCTCATTATTCATGATGAAAATAAAAAAAATTATAGTTCTTAATACTAGGTTGATAAACAAATAATTAAATTAGCCTGGGAGTTCACACACAAAAACCACATGAAAATGTTATTACACTTAAGAAAATTTATGTAAATAAAATTTATACGCGAAACCACCGAAGATCGTAAATAATTAATACAATATAAATACCAATTCAAATTTTAAATATTTTTCAATTCTATCACTGAATTTCTATATGAAATTTAAAATCAAATGCAATCAATAATTATCAATAACTATTAAAACAATTTCTTTTACAAACAATAAATAGTCCTGATGCTTGATTGTTCACAAAATTAAGCTTCTTGATTCTTGTTTACGCATAATTTGCATAGTAAAAATAAACCATAATTATTAAATTTTCACACTGTTAATATAAAAATCAACACAATTATTCTTAAATCATTTCTTTAGTATTATGAATTAAATATGAGAAACAACCATGCACATTTTTTAAGAATTATCAGATATCAAGAAATATTCATTTAAACAAATTTAAATATTTTGTTAAAAAACAGAAATTTTAAACTATAAATTCTAGAAATACAATTAAATTTTAATTTCAAAATTTTACCTTCAATGACGAAAATTAGTGCAATAGTTTTTTCCTATTCCATAAAATTGCATATTTTATCCAGATTGTACTTGAATAACTTTTAAATTTTCAAATTTATCTAACATTCTTTTTAAATTTCACTGAACATTTTTACCGAGAATTAAAATTTTAATTTTGAAGCATGATCTGGAAAATCCGTGGGTTGATATATCCTTGTCCGAAGAGTTCTTTTGGTGGCTTGAACCAGAACTCGGCGAACTCGATGTGGAAGGTGCATTGTAGGGAACTGGATGCGGATGTCACGGAAACAACTCAAATTGGTTTTTCGGAGTTCTTGTAATCTCTCTGCACTCGACGGGGGGCTTCCCTGGTCTTCATGTTTATCAAAGGTAGTACAGGTCTGAGTTAGCTTGGTAGGAAATACTTAGATATTTTCGATTTTCACAGTCACTAAAAGTTCGCAAGATTTATCCATATGGATTCGAAATGCATAGTCGTTTCACCGCACAAAGTCTTCACGAAATCATGAAAACAGAGTAGATCCAGTCGACTAATTGTAATAATGTATGGGACCAACCACCCCAAAATTACACTTGAAAACTTCTTTTGAAATTGCCCCTATTATTTTCCTCAGCCCAGGCATGCTGGGCTGCCAAGTGTCCCACTAATCGTCTGTCAGAAAGAAGCACATTATTCGTCGTGAGTAGGTGATAATTGCCGGTTCTGCGGCAGAAGGCGCATCTGCGCAACCGGTTGCGCCTTCGAAATTGGGAAATGGCTAAATGGTGCAAGGCGCAATAGTTGCGCCTTCCAATCTCATTTGGCTATGACGTCATATTCCGTAACCTTGTACGGTGGTCAAACCGAAACTAATTTCAGTGCTGCCTTCTATGAGCATGTTAAGAAACTATATTTTATATTTTTCTGAAGTTTCAGTACTGCCATCTAGGGAGAAACTTAGGAACGAAGGTTCCTTTAAAAATAATCTTTATCAGTTGTCCGTCGCGGAGATTCGAACTCGGAACCCCGCGACAGGAAGCCAGCGCGTTAGCCCCGCGCCACTATCAGTTGAACAGATAAGCTCTAATGGGAATGCCTATCTCGAAAAATTAAGGGAATTACAAAGATTTTTTTCGGTCGTGGTGCCATCTGTGTGCTGGGGAGAGAACTAATTGTTATTATTATTATTATTTTCTTTTTCAAATTCAGGATACGAATCCTCAAAATATTCCACCGGCATAGTAGTTTATGTACTGCGTTCTTAATCACTATGCCGGCGAAATGGCTTATATGTAGATGTGGGGGGGTCTTGGTTAAAGTTTGGCTCCCTTTTACCTTAGCGCCAAGATAAAAGGGGCGTGGTTTACTCGAAGCAAACGAATCGAAAGTTAACAATTCGATTTGTAAAACGACTTATTTTCTCAGAAATCGGTTCAAAGTGATGCACCAACAGGTTTTCAAACTTAGAATATTTTGAGAAAATATAAAGTCAGGATTTAAACAGATTATAAACAGAGACTGTAGTTTTAAACATAAATTTATCTCAGTATAAGATAAATGTGAGTCCCAGAAAGATTGTTAAAAAACTATTTCAGCAATATGAAAAGCTTTTAGCTTTGAATTTAAAAACTTCAGCTAAAAAAATCGTTACTTAAAACACCTGGAAATAAATATAAAATGCAACAATCTTCAAGTATATTAAAAGCTTGAAGAAATATTAAATATTTAAAATCAGAATTTTGAAGTATTAGACTTTTAAACGTGTCTTCAGACATTAAATATCTTTAAAAAATAAGGTATGGACTTTAACAATGAAAACATCATAAGCAGAAAATGTATTTCAAACTTGAACTTATTTGGTGATAAAATAAATTTGGAACTTAGAATGGTTTTTAAAAATTTTTTGGAAAACGTCTGTAAAAATTTAATAATTATAAAAAGAAGCTTTTGACTTATAATTTTAAACATGCAATTAAAAAAAATCTGCATTAGTAATAATTTGAAAATACATAAAAAATGTAAAAATGTTCAAATATAATATAATAAAGTCTTAAAACTATTAAAATTTTTAAAGCAGAATTATGAGGTATTAGACTAAAAAAAGCACTATATAGTAAAAAATTAAAAAAAATATATATATAAAAACCATTTGCTTAAAAGTTCTAAACTTTATAAATACACTGCCTTAAAATTAGGTAGTAGACCAAACGTATAATGGCAATTAAATAATAATAATAATAACAATAACAAAAAACGCGACCGAGAGAGATCGCACATTCGACATTCCGGCAAAGAGCCAAGTCGAAGAATGAGGATGAGGGCAACTCAGAAAAATTGGCGACTATATTGGTCGCCAAGTTGTCACCAAAGAATATCGCCAGAATGCATGCCAACCATCATAAAACGGTGTTAAAACATAAATGAATTTTTCCCGGCAACCTTCTTTTCTCTCTCCCCATGACACAGTGCGATAATGTTTCTCAGAAATCCATGTGTCGCATACAGCTTTGTTTATTGACAACACTGTCTGCAACAGTGTAAACATTAACAATGAATTTTAAATTATGATTTTCCAAATTATAAATCTTTTAAAATATAACCTATATATTATAGGTTACATTTAGGTATATTAAGATATATATATAAGTTATAAAACCTATATATAATCCTTTAAAATGTAATTATGTACCTATTTTATACTCTTAAAGAATGAAATATATACATGATTATATTCTTATTTCTATAAATTACGAAAATTAATTTAGCCTCATATTGTGTATCTTAAAAATTTATGGAAATTTGAGATAAAAAGAACATAAGCTCTTGCATAAAACTCATTCATATCTTATCCCTTTTATATTCAGATATCCCTTTTTATTGAGTTTTTTTTAGATTTAAGAAAGGGATAAGTTAAATTTTAAACTTTCCTTTTGCAAACTTATTGTTGGATAAGTACAATATTAAATAATACATTGTCGTTGCAAGATAATTGGATAAATCATCCCGATTTGTAATTTTAAAGCAAATGGTTTCTTCATTATATGTTGATATATTACATGAGTATATTATTTATACACATAATATATTAATCTTAACAATATATTATATGAGTATAAAATATCTTAATATTATATACTAAAATGCCAATGGATGAAAAATTCTGGATAAGAATAAGATAAATGATTCTATTTCCAAAAGGCTATATTGTGTGGCAACTTTTATCAATATTATATGTAATCTTAAAATCGTGTAATTTCATCTTAATCTAAAATTATGCCTAGACGATTATGAAATGTAGGCGTAATACTGAAAAAAATTTAAAATTTTCATCTATTAAAATAAAGTACTTTGAGATGTGTTTGTGGTAATATTACCAGAAAAGAGCCCATGCCAGAGCCGGCTCTAGCTGTTTTCCCCTCGGATAAAAATGTAAAATCGTGCATTATATGATATAATTAATTTACTACTATAAAACGGTTGTTTATAAATTACTGATTAGGACACATTGTTTTCGAATTTTCTTATACAAGGTATATAATTTTGTAAAAGAAATAGGATAAAGACATTGTACTCCCCCCCCCCAAAAAAAAAAAAAAATCTTGTTACGTCCGTGACAAGAAAGCACAGATATTTAAGCTACAACAATATTTTCAGCAAAAGCTAGAAAATAAATTAGTTCTAAAAATTCAATTGTTGCTTGATTGACACTATTTCATGTGGCAGATCAAGTGCGTTTATATCCCTGATATTATATCTTTTTTTACAACAGCAATAACAGAATTGTAATAATATACACTTATATTTTATATGCTTATACATTCAGTTATTATCATCTTTGCCACTAGAGAATTAGAATTTGCGGACTGCGAGTAAGCCAAAAATTGTGAATTTATAGCTTTGGGAAGAGGACGGGGGGAGGGGGGGGGGCAAAAGCAGATATTTGATAATCAGAAAAGGGATCATATTTTTACCTTTTTTCTACTATTACTCTTATTATTGTTTATTTAGTTACAACGGCAAGATCTTAACAAACCTGTAAATATTTTATATACATATAATTTTTAATATTGTTACATAATTATGATATTTGAATAATTATTTCCAAAACTATGCACCTTTAAATCTCCACTTTAGAACGATAACCGAATAGGTAGGGCACTGTTCTTATGTCCCGCAATTCGTAGGCTGGAATCCCACTTCAAGCATGGATGTACAAATCCGATTGGAAGGCAGTAGTACCTGTCCGACTAACCCTCGTGTAACGAAAAAGTATATAGTAGCCAAACAAAACAAAATCACCACGTAAAATAATGTAATAAATAAGTAAAAATATAAATAAAATACTTATATCTTAATTTTACTTTTAAAACTCTTGAGAGTAACTTTTTAGGGGAGTACTAATTCATTCATAAAAATAAAAATGTTCATCTTTGCTGTATTAGTTTTTCATCGGTAAGATGATTATTAATTTTCCAATCATAAGTACAGCGTTAATACTGAGTAGCATATATTGTTTAAATTCATAAAGGTACTTTGATGAAGATGTTTGCATTCACTGTATTATGCATGCACCCCTTTTTTTACATTTAATTTATTGCAAATAAACTTTTTTCAGTTTTAACCCTTGTTTTTGAAATTTCTCTTGACCGAATGGGTAGGTTTCTGCTGTTTGTTACTTGAGTTCGCCGGTTCAAATGTCACTGCTGTAATGAATGTTCCATTCGACTGCGAATTTTTTGAAGAATTACAATATTTGTGTGCAGTACATTGCCTTGTAATTTGATTTCCTAATCTTGTTAACCAAGAGAAACCCCAGAAAAAGGAAAACCCCATCGAACGTTCATGAAAGTTGCTGAAAAATAGGCTGCATTAATTTTTTATTTAGTTCAAGAGTTTGAAAGTAAACTTCAAGATTTTCGAAAACATGATGACTATTTCAACATATTTTCTACCCCATTTTCTCTAGAAATAAATAGCCTTCATATCTTCAAATGGAATGAATTGAACTGCAAAGTGACATTCAACTGAAAGAAAAATATGGGAATGTTTCTTTAGTGAACTTTTATTACTACCCCGCGATAAATACCCTAATTTTCACAATTATGCTTTTAATGTCTTCAGGGTTTGGCAGTACCTATATTTGTGAACAATTAATTTCATGAATGAAGCACACTCACATAAAAAAAAAGTAGGACAAAGATCACTTACAAAGAGCTTGAAAATTCAACCTCGTTTACTGAACCCGATATCTTTTTGATTGTTCAATAAAATCAAATATATTCATCTCATTAATTTTAATTTTCCCATCTTTATGAAATCCAAACTAAATGAAACGAAAACTGTTACAAATTTAAAATAAATATGTACCTTTACATATCTAATTCAAATTAAAAAAAAAATTTATGATAAAAGAAGTTAATTTATTTTAATAAAAATACATCATAGAGTTAATTTTATTTCGATTTGAAAAAAAAATAAAAATCAATTTTTTTTGTCATAATAAAATATATGATGCAGTGATAACATGATTTATTTTGAAGTAATCGTGTTTTGCGCATTGCCTACTTTGAGGGCAAATTTTGTCTTATTTTTCTCTATAAAATTTGAAAATATTATTAAAAAAATATATATATAACATGCATTTTTTTATAGTTTTAAGTTGTGTTATATCATAAAATTTACATTAAAAATATAAATTTAAAAAAATAGCTTCGAAAGGTGCCTTAAATCCTATATTTCATACTCGTAATCACTGTCATAATTTGTTACAATCCTCATTATATTAATTGCTTTTTAGCTTAAACCTCTGAACTATGAAGTCATAATTAAAAAGGACTATCCAAAATCTTACCAGATTTTCTCTAAATCTCAGAGTGGTTTAGAGCTACAGCTTGTAAATAAACAGCTTGTAAATAAGAAATGTAAATAAACCATTAATGGGATAGTTCCGAAGAGCAGCGCCCTACATATTTGGCTGGGAATACACTACGATAAAATTAAAATGAGAGTTGCATAAAAACTTTACATTATTCTTGTTCCTACAAGAAACTTATGAGCAGTCTGATTCATTCTATATCTGTCACTTTATATTCTCATAGCTTTTAAAGTTTCACAAAGTAAATATACTTAAATAAATGTATATTGAAATCTAACAAACTATACAGTTACAACAAGCTATAGAGTTATAAAATAACTTGAGTTCATCATAAAATTAAAAATAATTACTTTTTAAATGTTATAAAATAAAGTATATTTAAAATAACTCAGTGATGTGCTTAAATTTTTCAATAAAATTTATTTTCATTTACTTATTTTTTTAGAATACTTTGTTCGAATGTAGAAAAAAAGAATTATGGTCATTAGAGAAGATGTCTAAGTTCAGTACCAATAAAAAACAATGAACAAAGTGATCAAAATATTTAAACAGATGGCTCGAATAAAAATTTTAAAACACATTGCTGACTTTACAGTTAAAATTTTTTTCTTTGAATTTGTGCATATATATTTATACACATTATATACAAAGAGAAGAGCAATCGTCTATTATTTTTCTTTCTTATCTGAACCTGCCCTCAAATAGCCCAGAGCGCAAGCATGACCAGCACTATTTCACTGGCTACACAATTTAGAACAGGAAGTAACATGTTGAAAAAGGACATATAGACGGTGCGTACCCTTATTGCACCCATCTTGAAAAGAATGACAACAGGGGTTAGAGAGATCCTGCAGCACTGCAGTATTGGTCTCATTCTAGGATACCGCCACACGTGGCCAATTTTCCACGAAAAAATTTTTAGAATGCCGGGGAGGGGGACTGTCCTTTATCCATTACCCACACCCTTGAAACAAGAAACATCCCGGTATCCGTGCATGTGGTTATTTGGAGTAGCAGGAAAAGATATACTAGAATAAGCAGAGTAATAAAAACAGAATATCTTCAAAATTCATTACAATTTCTAATCTAAAATATAATATACGAAAAAACCTCTAAAATTGAATGGGCAAAACCACAAGTTTGCCACTTCTCTAAAAATAAATCTTATAAAATCTCAAAATTAATCTTAATAAAATCTTGTAAATAAAATCCTCTTTTTTTTTTGGGGGGGGGGGGGGGGGGTTTCCAAAGGCTTAAGTTTCACTTCAATCAATACTAACCATATTTATCCTTTTTAGTTTTACAAAATAAATTTGTTCATTTATTCCTTCTGTAAGAAAATGAGAATAATTTAGACTTTAATTTTAGAATAAATGTTAAATTGATGTACTTATTTAAGAAAAAAAAATGTCTTCTTGTACAATTTATTTTTCGTCAGTTTGTAGATTAATTTCTTAGGATTTAAACAGTTCACTTGAAAATATTAAGTTTAGTTCTCTAAATTTATATTACATATAAAAGAGAAAATAGCTTGAAGATGTATAAAAAATAAATAGAAAAGTACATGCTTTTATTTATCTTGCTATATACAAAAGTAAAGAAAAAGATTTTCCCATTTCCTATCGTTCGATCAAGTTAAAATTTTCTATCAGGAAAACCTACCAGGATATAAAACAGTCATCTACACCCTTCATGAAACTCTATAAAATACCATTTATAAAAAGCAACCAGATTAAAAATTTTATGATTAAAAGTGACGTGTTGGTATTCATAATATAATTGATATCTAAATTATATAATGCTCTATACCCTGTTTGGAAGAGGGGAAACAATTGTTTTTTAAGCATTATTGAAACTTGGTGAATTTTTGTTTAGAGTTTTTTGTTGCTCATGCAAGATAAAAGTGGGACTCAAATCCAGTCAAAGGTAATGGAACAGAAAGAGGGTAATAAACTGAAGTATATAATATATTAATATAAGACATATATAAAGTATTAAACATTATATCAGAAAACAGATAATCTTAAAATATAAGTCTTGAATATTCAAACAAGATTCCTTCTTAAGAATGGTAAAAAAAAAGTAAGAAAATGAAGTTATCCTTTGAAATTAAAAGCATAAAAATGCAAAGATAATAAAAGCAAAATTTGGATTACATATTATATATAAGCTTTGTCTTTTCTTCCCATTTTTGTAATAGTTTTTTAATCTAGTGCTTATTGTACAAAAAGCAGATTTATCATGAATAAAATGTATTTAATGTTCAAGATTCACAAAATGTAAAGAAGTTCACTATGATTTTCATTTTAACTGATGTAACCATTTTAGAAAACCCTTTCACTTGCACATATTATTTAAGAGATAATCTTCTTTTTTAATAATTTTTCTTACTTTGATTTAATGGTAACCACAAATGACGTTCAGTCGTCCCGGTAAAAACTATGTGTTTTCAGCGAGGAAAAACTATTGAATTTAGATAAGCATATCTATCAGAATATTTATAAATTACTCGGAAATTCATGATTCTTCCTCATATAATAGATTGATTGAACAATGGCCGAGTGATTAGGGCGCCGGCCTTCGGTACCGGAGTCTGTGGGTTAGAATCCCGCTGTAGGCAGGGTACCCACCAAAATTAGCAGGCCCCGGTCTCAACAGCCTTCGTGCATGCATACAAAATCTATCTAGAAGAGTCTATCAATTTCCTACAGACTGTATGAAGATGATCCAAGAAAGAATGAGTCAGATAAAAGAACTTAAATAGCACTATATAGGAAAATATTTAATGTAAATTAGTAGCCAAACATTTCTGCTATTTTTTAAAATATTGCTAGGAATTTTTTCATATTTTTTCTGGAATCCTCATGCTTTCATTAATATTGCTGTAAATTTTAATAAAAAATGACTGAAAAATAAATAAAATACAAATTATTTTCAGTCAAAGAGCAGAATCGTCAAAATTTGAAAAATACCAAAAATTCAGAATTTCGATTGGCTGTAAAAGGAAAACTAAACTAGATTGAGAAGAAAAAATTGATGTGGATACTTTTCTACATTAAAGGACTAAACTCACCAAGTTTCATCAAAATCCGTGTCGGTGGGTGTCAAAATGCCATTTTTTTTGGTTGATTTGACATGGAATGACCCTACGGAGACCCATGCCATGAGCGGGATTCAAAATCTCGGATTCCAGCACTAAAAAACCTACCATCGTCTGTGCAGTGAATTTAATAAATGTGAATCATAAAATATTTTAAGGGAAAAAGTCATAGTATGCAAATTAATTCATCTGGTCTGTTGCATAAATGTTTCTATAACAATTTCAACGTCTATTTGGATGCCTATATACGACTAATCCTGTAAGTCTTTCTTACTCCAGTTTCGGAGGTTTGACTTTAATAAGAAGAAAAATGAGCAGTGCCGTAACTATGTCCTTTGGCACCCATGGCAAAAAATTGGTTTTTCCCTCTATCGCCAAATATAGTGAGAAAATATATAAGCATGTTTTTTTATTTTTTATTTCTATGTCATATATTCAGAATGAACTCCCAAAATATTTTGTTAATTCTTACAATATTCCTAGTATATTAAATTAAAATTTTTTTCTTCTATTTTTTTTCTTATTAATACTTAAAATATTTTTAAACACTCTGCGGGTATTATTTTGCCAATAAAATGAATAGTTTATATGAATGGAAAATTTTTATTTGTACTTTAAATTTTCCTAAAATATTGACGAACTTCTAAATTAAAATTCAGTTTTAATAACTTTAATAAACTCAAAATTTAAAAGTAATTCCCAGATTCATATTAAGGCATTTTAAGAGTATTTCTAAACATTCACAAGTTTAGTCTAAAAGCATTTTTGAAAATAAAAAAATTCATAAAAAAATAATTTTTAAACACTTTGAATTTTATAGCAATAAAAAAAAATTCAACTTTTTCTTATTTCTACTCGGATCAAATCATCATTTCGGATCTCATTTTCATTATAGTGTGGCACCCCTATGGGTGATGTGCCCGAAACAGATGCGATAGCTTCGCTCTTCCGGCTGTGAACTCCGATAAAAATGAAATACGATAAAAATATAGATAGAATTTTTAGACAGTATGAAAATCCAATGAAAATAAGAGAAATTTAGAAAATTTACAGAAAAATATTAAAGCTAACTTAAAAAAAGTTTTGTATTAGGTGACACAAGCTTAAACACAGTTGTATTAGGTGAAACTTGTATTAGATGACATAAGACAAAGGTTTCCGCTTCCTGACTTCTAACAAATGTGTTAATTTCTTTTTTTCTTTCTTTTTCATGT
>CM063503.1:124642169-124675320 GCA_032207245.1 Pardosa pseudoannulata | reverse complement strand
AAATCATGCATTTAAGCTATTTTCGACCCCTTCTGACCGTCAAAATATCAAGTTTCTTAAATTTTAATAGAAATAGGTTTTTCGGACAGTTTTTCCTCGGCAATTTAATAAAACAAACGATTTGAGTCGAATTTCAAAGGTTAAAATTCATTTAAGTAGAGAAATCTTAAAAAACGCAAAATAACTAAAAAATTATGAATTTAAGCTATTTTCGACCCTTTCTGACCGTCGAAATATCAAGTTTCTTAAATTGTAATAGAAATAGGTTTTTCGGACAGTTTTTCCTCGGCAATTTAATAAAACAAACGATTTGAGTCGAATTTCAAAGGATAAAATTCATTTAAGTAGAGAAATCTTAAAAAACGCAAAATAACTGAAAAATCATGCATTTAAGCTATTTTCGACCCCTTCTGACCGTCAAAATATCAAGTTTCTTAAATTGTAATAGAAATAGGTTTTTCGGACAGTTTTTCCTCGGCAATTTAATAAAACAAACGATTTGAGTCGAATTTCAAAGGATAAAATTCATTTAAGTAGAGAAATCTTAAAAAACGCAAAATAACTGAAAAATCATGAATTTAAGCTATTTTCGACCCCTTCTGACCGTCAAAATATCAAGTTTCTTAAATTGTAATAGAAATAGGTTTTTCGGACAGTTTTTCCTCGGCAATTTAATAAAACAAACGATTTGAGTCGAATTTCAAAGGATAAAATTCATTTAAGTAGAGAAATCTTAAAAAACGCAAAATAACTGAAAAATCATGCATTTAAGCTATTTTCGACCCCTTCTGACCGTCAAAATATCAAGTTTCTTAAATTGTAATAGAAATAATTTTTTCGGACAGTTTTTCCTCGGCAATTTAATAAAACAAACGATTTGAGTCGAATTTCAAAGGATAAAATTCATTTAAGTAGAGAAATCTTAAAAAACGCAAAATAACTGAAAAATCATGCATTTAAGCTATTTTCGACCCCTTCTGACCGTCAAAATATCAAGTTTCTTAAATTTTAATAGAAATAGGTTTTTCGGACAGTTTTTCCTCGGCAATTTAATAAAACAAACGATTTGAGTCGAATTTCAAAGGTTAAAATTCATTTAAGTAGAGAAATCTTAAAAAACGCAAAATAACTGAAAAATCATGAATTTAAGAGGTTTTCGACCCCTTCTGACCGTCAAAATATCAAGTTTCTTAAATTTTCATAAAAATAGGTTTTTCGGACAGTTTTTCCTCGGCAATTTAATAAAATAAACGATTTGAGTCGAATTTCAAAGAATAAAATTCATTTAAGTAGAGAAATCTTAAAAAACGTAAAATAACTGAAAAAACATGCATTTAAGCTATTTTCGACCCCTTCTGACTGTCAAAATATGAAGTTTCTTAAATTTTAATAGAAATAGGTTTTTCGGACAGTTTTTCCTCGGCAATTTAATAAAACAAACGATTTGAGTCGAATTTCAAAGGTTAAAATTCATTTAAGTAGAGAAATCTTAAAAAACGCAAAATAACTGAAAAATCATGCATTTAAGAGGTTTTCGACCCCTTCTGACCGTCAAAATATCAAGTTTCTTAAAAATTAATAAAAATAGGTTTTTCGGACAGTTTTTCCTCGGCAATTTAATAAAACAAACGATTTGAGTCGAATTTCAAAGGTTAAAATTCATTTAAGTAGAGAAATCTTAAAAAACGCAAAATAACTGAAAAATCATGAATTTAAGAGGTTTTCGACCCCTTCTGACCGTCAAAATATCAAGTTTCTTAAATTGTCATAAAAATAGGTTTTTCGGACAGTTTTTCCTCGGCAATTTAATAAAACAAACGATTTGAGTCGAATTTCAAAGGTTAAAATTCATTTCAGTAGAGAAATCTTAAAAAACGCAAAATAACTGAAAAATCATGAATTTAAGAGGTTTTCGACCCCTTCTGACCGTCAAAATATCAAGTTTCTTAAAAATTAATAAAAATAGGTTTTTCGGACAGTTTTTCCTCGGCAATTTAATAAAACAAACGATTTGAGTCGAATTTCAAAGGTTAAAATTCATTTAAGTAGAGAAATCTAAAAATATGCAAAATAACTGAAAAATCATGAATTTAAGAGGTTTTCGACCCCTTCTGACCGTCAAAATATCAAGTTTCTTAAATTGTAATAAAAATAGGTTTTTCGGACAGTTTTTCCTCGGCAATTTAATAAAACAAACGATTTGAGTCGAATTTCAAAGGTTAAAATTCATTTCAGTAGAGAAATCTTAAAAAACGCAAAATAACTGAAAAATCATGCATTTAAGCTATTTTCGACCCCTTCTGACCGTCAAAATATCAAGTTTCTTAAATTTTAATAGAAATAGGTTTTTCGGACAGTTTTTCCTCGGCAATTTAATAAAACAAACGATTTGAGTCGAATTTCAAAGGATAAAATTCATTTAAGTAGAGAAATCTTAAAAAACGCAAAATAACTGAAAAATCATGCATTTAAGCTATTTTCGACCCCTTCTGACCGTCAAAATATCAAGTTTCTTAAATTTCAATAGAAATAGGTTTTTCGGACAGTTTTTCCTCGGCAATTTAATAAAACAAACGATTTGAGTCGAATTTCAAAGGTTAAAATTCATTTAAGTAGAGAAATCTTAAAAAACGCAAAATAACTGAAAAATCATGCATTTAAGCTATTTTCGACCCCTTCTGACCGTCAAAATATCAAGTTTCTTAAATTGTAATAGAAATAGGTTTTTCGGACAGTTTTTCCTCGGCAATTTAATAAAACAAACGATTTGAGTCGAATTTCAAAGGTTAAAATTCATTTAAGTAGAGAAATCTTAAAAAACGCAAAATAACTGAAAAATCATGCATTTAAGCTATTTTCGACCCCTTCTGACCGTCAAAATATCAAGTTTCTTAAATTGTAAGAGAAATAGGTTTTTCGGACAGTTTTTCCTCGGCAATTTAATAAAACAAACGATTTGAGTCGAATTTCAAAGGATAAAATTCATTTAAGTAGAGAAATCTTAAAAAACGCAAAATAACTGAAAAATCATGAATTTAAGCTATTTTCGACCCCTTCTGACCGTCAAAATATCAAGTTTCTTAAATTTTAATAGAAATAGGTTTTTCGGACAGTTTTTCCTCGGCAATTTAATAAAACAAACGATTTGAGTCGAATTTCAAAGGATAAAATTCATTTAAGTAGAGAAATCTTAAAAAACGCAAAATAACTGAAAAATCATGAATTTAAGCTATTTTCGACCCCTTCTGACCGTCCAAATATCAAGTTTCTTAAAATGTATAAGAAATATGTTTTTCGGACACTTTTTCCTCGGCAATTTAATAAAAACAAACGATTTGAGTCGAATTTCAAAGGTTAAAATTCATTTAAGTAGAGAAATCTTAAAAAACGCAAAATAACTGAAAAATCATGAATTTAAGCTATTTTCGACCCCTTCTGACCGTCAAAATATCAAGTTTCTTAAATTGTAATAGAAATAGGTTTTTCGGACAGTCCTCGGCAATTTATTAAAACAAACGATTTGAGTCGAATTTCAAAGGTTAAAATTCATTTAAGTAGAGAAATCTTAAAAAACGCAAAATAACTGAAAAATCATGCATTTAAGCTATTTTCGACCCCTTCTGACCGTCAAAATATCAAGTTTCTTAAATTTTAATAGAAATAGGTTTTTCGGACAGTTTTTCCTCGGCAATTTAATAAAACAAACGATTTGAGTCGAATTTCAAAGGATAAAATTCATTTAAGTAGAGAAATCTTAAAAAACGCAAAATAACTGAAAAATCATGCATTTAAGCTATTTTCGACCCCTTCTGACCGTCAAAATATCAAGTTTCTTAAATTTTAATAGAAATAGTTTTTTCGGACAGTTTTTCCTCGGCAATTTAATAAAACAAACGATTTGAGTCGAATTTCAAAGGATAAAATTCATTTAAGTAGAGAAATCTTAAAAAACGCAAAATAACTGAAAAATCATGCATTTAAGCTATTTTTCGAACCCTTCTGACCGTCAAAATATCAAGTTTCTTAAATTGTAATAGAAATAGGTTTTTCGGACAGTTTTTTCCTCGGCAATTTAATAAAACAAACGATTTGAGTCGAATTTCAAAGGATAAAATTCATTTAAGTAGAGAAATCTTAAAAAACGCAAAATAACTGAAAAATCATGCATTTAAGCTATTTTCGACCCCTTCTGACCGTCAAAATATCAAGTTTCTTAAATTTTAATAGAAATAGGTTTTTCGGACAGTTTTTCCTCGGCAATTTAATAAAACAAACGATTTGAGTCGAATTTCAAAGGATAAAATTCATTTAAGTAGAGAAATCTTAAAAAACGCAAAATAACTGAAAAATCATGCATTTAAGCTATTTTCGACCCCTTCTGACCGTCAAAATATCAAGTTTCTTAAATTTTAATAGAAATAGGTTTTTCGGACAGTTTTTCCTCGGCAATTTAATAAAAAAAACGATTTGAGTCGAATTTCAAAGGTTAAAATTCATTTAAGTAGAGAAATCTTAAAAAACGCAAAATAACTGAAAAATCATGCATTTAAGCTATTTTCGACCCCTTCTGACCGTCGAAATATCAAGTTTCTTAAATTTTAATAGAAATAGGTTTTTCGGACAGTTTTTCCTCGGCAATTTAATAAAACAAACGATTTGAGTCGAATTTCAAAGGTTAAAATTCATTTAAGTAGAGAAATCTTAAAAAATGCAAAATAACTGAAAAATCATGAATTTAAGAGGTTTTCGACCCCTTCTGACCGTCAAAATATCAAGTTTCTTAAATTTTCATAAAAATAGGTTTTTCGGACAGTTTTTCCTCGGCAATTTAATAAAACAAACGATTTGAGTCGAATTTCAAAGGATAAAATTCATTTAAGTAGAGAAATCTTAAAAAACGCAAAATAACTGAAAAATCATGCATTTAAGCTATTTTCGACCCCTTCTGACCGTCAAAATATCAAGTTTCTTAAATTTAATAGAAATAGGTTTTTCGGACAGTTTTTCCTCGGCAATTTAATAAAACAAACGATTTGAGTCGAATTTCAAAGGATAAAATTCATTTAAGTAGAGAAATCTTAAACGCAAAATAACTGAAAAATCATGCATTTAAGCTATTTTCGACCCCTTCTGACCGTCAAAATATCAAGTTTCTTAAATTGTAATAGAAATAGGTTTTTCGGACAGTTTTTCCTCGGCAATTTAATAAAACAAACGATTTGAGTCGAATTTCAAAGGATAAAATTCATTTAAGTAGAGAAATCTTAAAAAACGCAAAATAACTGAAAAATCGTGAAATTAGCTATTTCGACCCCTTCTGACTGTGAAAATATGAGGTTTCTTAAATTTTAATAGAAATAGGTTTTTCGGACAGTTTTTCCTCGGCAATTTAATAAAACAAACGATTTGAGTCGAATTTCAAAGGATAAAATTCATTTAAGTAGAGAAATCTTAAAAAACGCAAAATAACTGAAAAATCGTGAAATTAAGCTATTTTCGACCCCTTCTGACCGTCAAAATATCAAGTTTCTTAAATTGTAATAGAAATAGGTTTTTCGGACAGTTTTTCCTCGGCAATTTAATAAAACAAACGATTTGAGTCGAATTTCAAAGGTTAAAATTCATTTAAGTAGAGAAATCTTAAAAAACGCAAAATGACTGAAAAATCGTGAAATTAAGCAATTTTCGACCCCTTCTGACCGTCAAAATATCAAGTTTCTTAAATTGTAATAGAAATAGGTTTTTCGGACAGTTTTTCCTCGGCAATTTAATAAAACAAACGATTTGAGTCGAATTTCAAAGGATAAAATTCATTTAAGTAGAGAAATCTTAAAAAACGCAAAATAACTGAAAAATCATGCATTTAAGCTATTTTCGACCCCTTCTGACCGTCAAAATATCAAGTTTCTTAAATTTTAATAGAAATAGGTTTTTCGGACAGTTTTTCCTCGGCAATTTAATAAAACAAACGATTTGAGTCGAATTTCAAAGGATAAAATTCATTTAAGTAGAGAAATCTTAAAAAAAACGCAAAATAACTGAAAAATCATGCATTTAAGCTATTTTCGACCCCTTCTGACCGTCAAAATATCAAGTTTCTTAAATTTTAATAGAAATAGGTTTTTTGGACAGTTTTTCCTCGGCAATTTAATAAAACAAACGATTTGAGTCGAATTTCAAAGGATAAAATTCATTTAAGTAGAGAAATCTTAAAAAACGCAAAATAACTGAAAAATCATGCATTTAAGCTATTTTCGACCCCTTCTGACCGTCAAAATATCAAGTTTCTTAAATTGTAATAGAAATAGGTTTTTCGGACAGTTTTTCCTCGGCAATTTAATAAAACAAACGATTTGAGTCGAATTTCAAAGGTTAAAATTCATTTAAGTAGAGAAATCTTAAAAAACGCAAAATAACTGAAAAATCATGCATTTAAGCTATTTTCGACCCCTTCTGACCGTCAAAATATCAAGTTTCTTAAATTGTAATAGAAATAGGTTTTTCGGACAGTTTTTCCTCGGCAATTTAATAAAACAAACGATTTGAGTCGAATTTCAAAGGATAAAATTCATTTAAGTAGAGAAATCTTAAAAAACGCAAAATAACTGAAAAATCATGAATTTAAGCTATTTTCGACCCCTTCTGACCGTCAAAATATCAAGTTTCTTAAATTGTAATAGAAATAGGTTTTTCGGACAGTTTTTCCTCGGCAATTTAATAAAACAAACGATTTGAGTCGAATTTCAAAGGTTAAAATTCATTTAAGTAGAGAAATCTTAAAAAACGCAAAATAACTGAAAAATCATGAATTTAAGCTATTTTCGACCCCTTCTGACCGTCAAAATATCAAGTTTCTTAAATTTTAATAGAAATAGGTTTTTCGGACAGTTTTTCCTCGGCAATTTAATAAAACAAACGATTTGAGTCGAATTTCAAAGGTTAAAATTCATTTAAGTAGAGAAATCTTAAAAAACGCAAAATAACTGAAAAATCATGAATTTAAGCTATTTTCGACCCCTTCTGACCGTCAAAATATCAAGTTTCTTAAATTTTCATAAAAATAGGTTTTTCGGACAGTTTTTCCTCGGCAATTTAATAAAATAAACGATTTGAGTCGAATTTCAAAGGATAAAATTCATTTAAGTAGAGAAATCTTAAAAAACGCAAAATAACTGAAAAATCATGAATTTAAGCTATTTTCGACCCCTTCTGACCGTCAAAATATCAAGTTTCTTAAATTTTCATAAAAATAGGTTTTTCGGACAGTTTTTCCTCGGCAATTTAATAAAACAAACGATTTGAGTCGAATTTCAAAGGTTAAAATTCATTTTAGTAGAGAAATCTTAAAAAACGCAAAATAACTGAAAAATCATGAATTTAAGAGGTTTTCGACCCCTTCTGACCGTAAAAATATGAAGTTTCTTAAATTGTAATAGAAATAGGTTTTTCGGACAGTTTTTCCTCGGCAATTTAATAAAACAAACGATTTGAGTCGAATTTCAAAGGTTAAAATTCATTTCAGTAGAGAAATCTTAAAAAACGCAAAATAACTGAAAAATCATGCATTTAAGCTATTTTCGACCCCTTCTGACCGTCAAAATATCAAGTTTCTTAAATTTTAATAAAAATAGGTTTTTCGGACAGTTTTTCCTCGGCAATTTAATAAAACAAACGATTTGAGTCGAATTTCAAAGGATAAAATTCATTTAAGTAGAGAAATCTTAAAAAACGCAAAATAACTGAAAAATCATGCATTTAAGCTATTTTCGACCCCTTCTGACCGTCAAAATATCAAGTTTCTTAAATTTTAATAGAAATAGGTTTTTCGGACAGTTTTTCCTCGGCAATTTAATAAAACAAACGATTTGAGTCGAATTTCAAAGGATAAAATTCATTTAAGTAGAGAAATCTTAAAAAACGCAAAATAACTGAAAAATCATGAATTTAAGAGATTTTCGACCCCTTCTGACCGTCAAAATATCAAGTTTCTTAAATTTTCATAAAAATAGGTTTTTCGGACAGTTTTTCCTCGGCAATTTAATAAAACAAACGATTTGAGTCGAATTTCAAAGGATAAAATTCATTTAAGTAGAGAAATCTTAAAAAACGCAAAATAACTGAAAAATCATGCATTTAAGCTATTTTCGACCCCTTCTGACCGTCAAAATATCAAGTTTCTTAAATTTAATAAAAGTAGGTTTTTCGGACAGTTTTTCCTCGGCAATTTAATAAAACAAACGATTTGAGTCGAATTTCAAAGGTTAAAATTCATTTAAGTAGAGAAATCTTAAAAAACGCAAAATAACTGAAAAATCATGAATTTAAGAGATTTTCGACCCCTTCTGACCGTCAAAATATCAAGTTTCTTAAATTGTCATAAAAATAGGTTTTTCGGACAGTTTTTCCTCGGCAATTTAATAAAACAAACGATTTGAGTCGAATTTCAAAGGATAAAATTCATTTAAGTAGAGAAATCTTAAAAAACGCAAAATAACTGAAAAATCATGCATTTAAGCTATTTTCGACCCCTTCTGACCGTCAAAATATCAAGTTTCTTAAATTGTAATAGAAATAGGTTTTTCGGACAGTTTTTCCTCGGCAATTTAATAAAACAAACGATTTGAGTCGAATTTCAAAGGATAAAATTCATTTAAGTAGAGAAATCTTAAAAAACGCAAAATAACTGAAAAATCGTGAAATTAGCTATTTCGACCCCTTCTGACTGTGAAAATATCAAGTTTCTTAAATTGTAATAGAAATAGGTTTTTCGGACAGTTTTTCCTCGGCAATTTAATAAAACAAACGATTTGAGTCGAATTTCAAAGGATAAAATTCATTTAAGTAGAGAAATCTTAAAAAACGCAAAATAACTGAAAAATCGTGAAATTAGCTATTTTCGACCCCTTCTGACCGTCAAAATATCAAGTTTCTTAAATTTTAATAGAAATAGGTTTTTCGGACAGTTTTTCCTCGGCAATTTAATAAAACAAACGATTTGAGTCGAATTTCAAAGGATAAAATTCATTTAAGTAGAGAAATCTTAAAAAACGCAAAATAACTGAAAAATCGTGAAATTAAGCTATTTTCGACCCCTTCTGACCGTCAAAATATCAAGTTTCTTAAAAATTAATAAACGTAGGTTTTTCGGACAGTTTTTCCTCGGCAATTTAATAAAACAAACGATTTGAGTCGAATTTCAAAGGATAAAATTCATTTAAGTAGAGAAATCTTAAAAAAAACGCAAAATAACTGAAAAATCATGCATTTAAGCTATTTTCGACCCCTTCTGACCGTCAAAATATCAAGTTTCTTAAATTTTAATAGAAATAGGTTTTTCGGACAGTTTTTCCTCGGCAATTTAATAAAACAAACGATTTGAGTCGAATTTCAAAGGATAAAATTCATTTAAGTAGAGAAATCTTAAAAAACGCAAAATAACTGAAAAATCGTGAATTTAAGCTATTTTCGACCCCTTCTGACCGTCAAAATATCAAGTTTCTTAAATTTTAATAGAAATAGGTTTTTCGGACAGTTTTTCCTCGGCAATTTAATAAAAACAAACGATTTGAGTCGAATTTCAAAGGATAAAATTCATTTAAGTAGAGAAATCTTAAAAAACGCAAAATAACTGAAAAATCATGCATTTAAGCTATTTTCGACCCCTTCTGACCGTCAAAATATCAAGTTTCTTAAATTGTAATAGAAATAGGTTTTTCGGACAGTTTTTCCTCGGCAATTTAATAAAACAAACGATTTGAGTCGAATTTCAAAGGATAAAATTCATTTAAGTAGAGAAATCTTAAAAAACGCAAAATAACTGAAAAATCATGCATTTAAGCTATTTTCGACCCCTTCTGACCGTCAAAATATCAAGTTTCTTAAATTTTAATAGAAATAGGTTTTTCGGACAGTTTTTCCTCGGCAATTTAATAAAACAAACGATTTGAGTCGAATTTCAAAGGATAAAATTCATTTAAGTAGAGAAATCTTAAAAAAACGCAAAATAACTGAAAAATCATGCATTTAAGCTATTTTCGACCCCTTCTGACCGTCAAAATATCAAGTTTCTTAAATGTAATAGAAATAGGTTTTTCGGACAGTTTTTCCTCGGCAATTTAATAAAACAAACGATTTGAGTCGAATTTCAAAGGATAAAATTCATTTAAGTAGAGAAATCTTAAAAAACGCAAAATAACTGAAAAATCATGCATTTAAGCTATTTTCGACCCCTTCTGACCGTCAAAATATCAAGTTTCTTAAATTTTAATAGAAATAGGTTTTTCGGACAGTTTTTCCTCGGCAATTTAATAAAACAAACGATTTGAGTCGAATTTCAAAGGTTAAAATTCATTTAAGTAGAGAAATCTTAAAAAACGCAAAATAACTGAAAAATCATGCATTTAAGCTATTTTCGACCCCTTCTGACCGTCAAAATATCAAGTTTCTTAAATTGTAATAGAAATAGGTTTTTCGGACAGTTTTTTCCTCGGCAATTTAATAAAACAAACGATTTGAGTCGAATTTCAAAGGTTAAAATTCATTTAAGTAGAGAAATCTTAAAAAACGCAAAATAACTGAAAAATCATGCATTTAAGCTATTTTCGACCCCTTCTGACCGTCAAAATATCAAGTTTCTTAAATTAATAAAAGTAGGTTTTTCGGACAGTTTTTCCTCGGCAATTTAATAAAACAAACGATTTGAGTCGAATTTCAAAGGTTAAAATTCATTTAAGTAGAGAAATCTTAAAAAACGCAAAATAACTGAAAAATCATGCATTTAAGCTATTTTCGACCCCTTCTGACCGTCAAAATATCAAGTTTCTTAAATTTTAATAGAAATAGGTTTTTCGGACAGTTTTTCCTCGGCAATTTAATAAAAAAACGATTTGAGTCGAATTTCAAAGGTTAAAATTCATTTAAGTAGAGAAATCTTAAAAAACGCAAAATAACTGAAAAATCATGAATTTAAGCTATTTTCGACCCCTTCTGACCGTCAAAATATCAAGTTTCTTAAATTGTAATAGAAATAGGTTTTTCGGACAGTTTTTCCTCGGCAATTTAATAAAACAAACGATTTGAGTCGAATTTCAAAGGTTAAAATTCATTTAAGTAGAGAAATCTTAAAAAACGCAAAATAACTGAAAAATCATGAATTTAAGAGCTTTTCGACCCCTTCTGACCGTCGAAATATCAAGTTTCTTAAAAATTAATAAAAATAGGTTTTTCGGACAGTTTTTCCTCGGCAATTTAATAAAACAAACGATTTGAGTCGAATTTCAAAGGTTAAAATTCATTTAAGTAGAGAAATCTTAAAAAACGCAAAATAACTGAAAAATCATGCATTTAAGCTATTTTCGACCCCTTCTGACCGTCAAAATATCAAGTTTCTTAAAAATTAATAAAAATAGGTTTTTGGACAGTTTTTCCTCGGCAATTTAATAAAACAAACGATTTGAGTCGAATTTCAAAGGTTAAAATTCATTTAAGTAGAGAAATCTTAAAAAACGCAAAATAACTGAAAAATCATGCATTTAAGCTATTTTCGACCCCTTCTGACCGTCAAAATATCAAGTTTCTTAAATTTTAATAGAAATAGGTTTTTCGGACAGTTTTTCCTCGGCAATTTAATAAAACAAACGATTTGAGTCGAATTTCAAAGGTTAAAATTCATTTAAGTAGAGAAATCTTAAAAAACGCAAAATAACTGAAAAATCATGCATTTAAGCTATTTTCGACCCCTTCTGACCGTCAAAATATCAAGTTTCTTAAATTGTAATAGAAATAGGTTTTTCGGACAGTTTTTCCTCGGCAATTTAATAAAACAAACGATTTGAGTCGAATTTCAAAGGTTAAAATTCATTTAAGTAGAGAAATCTTAAAAAACGCAAAATAACTGAAAAATCGTGAATTTAAGCTATTTTCGACCCCTTCTGACCGTCAAAATATCAAGTTTCTTAAATGATAATAAAAATAGGTTTTTCGGACACTTTTTCCTCGGCAATTTAATAAAAACAAACGATTTGAGTCGAATTTCAAAGGTTAAAATTCATTTAAGTAGAGAAATCTTAAAAAAACGCAAAATAACTGAAAAATCATGCATTTAAGCTATTTTCGACCCCTTCTGACCGTCAAAATATCAAGTTTCTTAAAAATGAATAGAAATATTTTTTTCGGACAGTTTTTCCTCGGCAATTTAATAAAACAAACGATTTGAGTCGAATTTCAAAGGATAAAATTCATTTAAGTAGAGAAATCTTAAAAAAACGCAAAATAACTGAAAAATCATGCATTTAAGCTATTTTCGACCCCTTCTGACCGTCAAAATATCAAGTTTCTTAAATTTTAATAGAAATAGGTTTTTCGGACACTTTTTCCTCGGCAATTTAATAAAAACAAACGATTTGAGTCGAATTTCAAAGGTTAAAATTCATTTAAGTAGAGAAATCTTAAAAAATGCAAAATAACTGAAAAATCATGCATTTAAACTATTTTCGACCCCTTCTGACCGTCAAAATATCAAGTTTCTTAAATTTTCATAAAAATAGGTTTTTCGGACAGTTTTTCCTCGGCAATTTAATAAAACAAACGATTTGAGTCGAATTTCAAAGGTTAAAATTCATTTAAGTAGAGAAATCTTAAAAAACGCAAAATAACTGAAAAATCATGCATTTAAGCTATTTTCGACCCCTTCTGACCGTCAAAATATCAAGTTTCTTAAATTTTCATAAAAATAGGTTTTTCGGACAGTTTTTCCTCGGCAATTTAATAAAACAAACGATTTGAGTCGAATTTCAAAGGATAAAATTCATTTAAGTAGAGAAATCTTAAAAAACGCAAAATAACTGAAAAATCATGCATTTAAGCTATTTTCAACCCCTTCTGACCGTCAAAATATCAAGTTTCTTAAATTGTAATAGAAATAAGTTTTTCGGACAGTTTTTCCTCGGCAATTTAATAAAACAAACGATTTGAGTCGAATTTCAAAGGTTAAAATTCACTTAAGTAGAGAAATCTTAAAAAAACGCAAAATAACTGAAAAATCATGCATTTAAGCTATTTTCGACCCCTTCTGACCGTCAAAATATCAAGTTTCTTAAATTTTAATAGAAATAGGTTTTTCGGACAGTTTTTCCTCGGCAATTTAATAAAACAAACGATTTCAGTCGAATTTCAAAGGATAAAATTCACTTAAGTAGAGAAATCTTAAAAAACACAAAATAACTGAAAAATCATGAATTTAAGCAATTTTCGACCCCTTCTGACCGTCAAATATCAAGTTTCTTAAATTGTAATAGAAATAGGTTTTTCGGACAGTTTTTCTTCGGCAATTTAATAAAACAAACGATTTGAGTCGAATTTCAAAGGATAAAATTCATTTAAGTAGAGAAATCTTAAAAAACGCAAAATAACTGAAAAATCATGCATTTAAGCTATTTTCGACCCCTTCTGACCGTCAAAATATCAAGTTTCTTAAATTGTAATAGAAATAGGTTTTTCGGACAGTTTTTCCTCGGCAATTTAATAAAACAAACGATTTGAGTCGAATTTCAAAGGATAAAATTCATTTAAGTAGAGAAATCTTAAAAAACGCAAAATAACTGAAAAATCATGAATTTAAGCTATTTTCGACCCCTTCTGACCGTCAAAATATCAAGTTTCTTAAATTGTAATAGAAATAGGTTTTTCGGACAGTTTTTCCTCGGCAATTTAATAAAACAAACGATTTGAGTCGAATTTCAAAGGTTAAAATTCATTTAAGTAGAGAAATCTTAAAAAACACAAAATAACTGAAAAATCATGCATTTAAGTATTTTTCCGGCGACCCCTCACTCTCTCCTCCCTCCGGGGCGGGGGGGGGGGTGTGGAGGGTGGTGGGCCGGGGGGGGGGGGGGGGGGGGGGGGGGGGGGGGGGGGGGGGGGGGGGGGGGGGGGGGGGGCCCACACGGGCCAAAAGGGGGGGGGGGGGGGGGGGGGGGGGGGGGGGAACAACACGAACACACAAGGGGGGGGGGGGGGTGGGGGTGGAAGGGGGAGGGGGGGGGGGGGGGGGGGGGGGACAGGGGGGGGGGGGGGGGTGGGGGGGGACAATTCTGACCGTCACAAAATATATAGTTTATTATATTTAATAGAATTAGGTTTTTCCGGACAGTTTTTCCTCGGCAATTTAATAAAACAAACGATTTGAGTCGAATTTCAAAGGATAAAATTCATTTAAGTAGGGAAAAATTAAAAAAAAAACGCAAAATAACTGAAAAATCATGCATTTAAGCTATTTTCGACCCCTTCTGACCGTCAAAATATCAAGTTTCTTAAATTTTAATAGAAATAGGTTTTTCGGACAGTTTTTCCTCGGCAATTTAATAAAACAAACGATTTGAGTCGAATTTCAAAGGATAAAATTCATTTAAGTAGAGAAATCTTAAAAAACGCAAAATAACTGAAAAATCATGCATTTAAGCTATTTTCGACCCCTTCTGACCGTCAAAATATCAAGTTTCTTAAATTTTAATAGAAATAGGTTTTTCGGACAGTTTTTCCTCGGCAATTTAATAAAACAAACGATTTGAGTCGAATTTCAAAGGATAAAATTCATTTAAGTAGAGAAATCTTAAAAAACGCAAAATAACTGAAAAATCATGCATTTAAAGCTATTTTCGGCCCGTTCTGACCGTCAAAATATCAAGTTTCTTAAATTGTAATAGAAATAGGTTTTTCGGACAGTTTTTCCTCGGCAATTTAATAAAACAAACGATTTGAGTCGAATTTCAAAGGATAAAATTCATTTAAGTAGAGAAATCTTAAAAAACGCAAAATAACTGAAAAATCATGAATTTAAGCTATTTTCGACCCCTTCTGACCGTCAAAATATCAAGTTTCTTAAATTGTAATAGAAATAGGTTTTTCGGACAGTTTTTCCTCGGCAATTTAATAAAACAAACGATTTGAGTCGAATTTCAAAGGATAAAATTCATTTAAGTAGAGAAATCTTAAAAAACGCAAAATAACTGAAAAATCATGCATTTAAGCTATTTTCGACCCCTTCTGACCGTCAAAATATCAAGTTTCTTAAATTGTAATAGAAATAGGTTTTTCGGACAGTTTTTCCTCGGCAATTTAATAAAAAAAAACGATTTGAGTCGAATTTCAAAGGATAAAATTCATTTAAGTAGAGAAATCTTAAAAAACGCAAAATAACTGAAAAATCATGCATTTAAGCTATTTTCGACCCCTTCTGACCGTCAAAATATCAAGTTTCTTAAATTTTAATAGAAATAGGTTTTTCGGACAGTTTTTCCTCGGCAATTTAATAAAACAAACGATTTGAGTCGAATTTCAAAGGATAAAATTCATTTAAGTAGAGAAATCTTAAAAAACGCAAAATAACTGAAAAATCATGCATTTAAGCTATTTTCGACCCCTTCTGACCGTCAAAATATCAAGTTTCTTAAAAATTAATAAAAATAGGTTTTTCGGACAGTTTTTCCTCGGCAATTTAATAAAACAAACGATTTGAGTCGAATTTCAAAGGATAAAATTCATTTAAGTAGAGAAATCTTAAAAAACGCAAAATAACTGAAAAATCATGAATTTAAGAGGTTTTCGACCCCTTCTGACCGTCGAAATATCAAGTTTCTTAAAAATTAATAAAATAGGTTTTTCGGACAGTTTTTCCTCGGCAATTTAATAAAACAAACGATTTGAGTCGAATTTCAAAGGATAAAATTCATTTAAGTAGAGAAATCTTAAAAAACGCAAAATAACTGAAAAATCATGCATTTAAGCTATTTTCGACCCCTTCTGACCGTCAAAATATCAAGTTTCTTAAATTTTAATAGAAATATTTTTTTCGGACAGTTTTTCCTCGGCAATTTAATAAAACAAACGATTTGAGTCGAATTTCAAAGGATAAAATTCATTTAAGTAGAGAAATCTTAAAAAACGCAAAATAACTGAAAAATCATGCATTTAAGCTATTTTCGACCCCTTCTGACCGTCAAAATATCAAGTTTCTTAAATTTTAATAGAAATAGGTTTTTCGGACAGTTTTTCCTCGGCAATTTAATAAAACAAACGATTTGAGTCGAATTTCAAAGGATAAAATTCATTTAAGTAGAGAAATCTTAAAAAACGCAAAATAACTGAAAAATCGTGAATTTAAGCTATTTTCGACCCCTTCTGACCGTCAAAATATCAAGTTTCTCAAAATTGTAATAGAAATAGGTTTTTCGGACAGTTTTTCCTCGGCAATTTAATAAAACAAACGATTTGAGTCGAATTTCAAAGGATAAAATTCATTTAAGTAGAGAAATCTTAAAAAACGCAAAATAACTGAAAAATCATGCATTTAAGCTATTTTCGACCCCTTCTGACCGTCAAAATATCAAGTTTCTTAAATTTTAATAGAAATAGGTTTTTCGGACAGTTTTTCCTCGGCAATTTAATAAAACAAACGATTTGAGTCGAATTTCAAAGGATAAAATTCATTTAAGTAGAGAAATCTTAAAAAACGCAAAATAACTGAAAAATCATGCATTTAAGCTATTTTCGACCCCTTCTGACCGTCAAAATATCAAGTTTCTTAAATTAATAAAAGTAGGTTTTTCGGACAGTTTTTCCTCGGCAATTTAATAAAACAAACGATTTGAGTCGAATTTCAAAGGATAAAATTCATTTAAGTAGAGAAATCTTAAAAAACGCAAAATAACTGAAAAATCATGCATTTAAGCTATTTTCGACCCCTTCTGACCGTCAAAATATCAAGTTTCTTAAATTTTAATAGAAATAGGTTTTTCGGACAGTTTTTCCTCGGCAATTTAATAAAACAAACGATTTGAGTCGAATTTCAAAGGTTAAAATTCATTTAAGTAGAGAAATCTTAAAAAACGCAAAATAACTGAAAAATCATGCATTTAAGCTATTTTCGACCCCTTCTGACCGTCAAAATATCAAGTTTCTTAAATTTTAATAGAAATAGGTTTTTCGGACAGTTTTTCCTCGGCAATTTAATAAAACAAACGATTTGAGTCGAATTTCAAAGGATAAAATTCATTTAAGTAGAGAAATCTTAAAAAAAACGCAAAATAACTGAAAAATCATGCATTTAAGCTATTTTCGACCCCTTCTGACCGTCAAAATATCAAGTTTCTTAAAAATTAATAAAAGTAGGTTTTTCGGACAGTTTTTCCTCGGCAATTTAATAAAACAAACGATTTGAGTCGAATTTCAAAGGATAAAATTCATTTAAGTAGAGAAATCTTAAAAAACGCAAAATAACTGAAAAATCATGCATTTAAGCTATTTTCGACCCCTTCTGACCGTCAAAATATCAAGTTTCTTAAATTGTAATAGAAATAGGTTTTTCGGACAGTTTTTCCTCGGCAATTTAATAAAACAAACGATTTGAGTCGAATTTCAAAGGATAAAATTCATTTAAGTAGAGAAATCTTAAAAAAAAGCAAAATAACTGAAAAATCATGAATTTAAGCTATTTTCGACCCCTTCTGACCGTCAAAATATCAAGTTTCTTAAATTTTAATAGAAATAGGTTTTTCGGACAGTTTTTCCTCGGCAATTTAATAAAACAAACGATTTGAGTCGAATTTCAAAGGTTAAAATTCATTTAAGTAGAGAAATCTTAAAAAAACGCAAAATAACTGAAAAAATCATGCATTTAAGCTATTTTCGACCCCTTCTGACCGTTAAAATATCAAGTTTCTTAAATTTTAATAGAAATAGGTTTTTCGGACAGTTTTTCCTCGGCAATTTAATAAAACAAACGATTTGAGTCGAATTTCAAAGGATAAAATTCATTTAAGTAGAGAAATCTTAAAAAAAAAAAAATAAATGAAAAATCATGCATTTAAGCTATTTTCGACCCCTTCTGACCGTCAAAATATCAAGTTTCTTAAATTGTAATAGAAATAGGTTTTTCGGACAGTTTTTCCTCGGCAATTTAATAAAACAAACGATTTGAGTCGAATTTCAAAGGATAAAATTCATTTAAGTAGAGAAATCTTAAAAAAACGCAAAATAACTAAAAAATCATGAATTTAAGAGGTTTTCGACCCCTTCTGACCGTCAAAATATCAAGTTTCTTAAATTTTAATAGAAATAGGTTTTTCGGACAGTTTTTCCTCGGCAATTTAATAAAACAAACGATTTGAGTCGAATTTCAAAGGTTAAAATTCATTTAAGTAGAGAAATCTTAAAAATCGCAAAATCACTGAAAAATCATGATTTAAGAGGTTTTTGACCCCTTCTGACCGTCGAAATATCAAGTTTCTTAAAAATTAATAAAAATAGGTTTTTCGGACAGTTTTTCCTCGGCAATTTAATAAAACAAACGATTTGAGTCGAATTTCAAACGTTAAAATTCATTTAAGTAGAGAAATCTTAAAAAACGCAAAATAACTGAAAAATCATGCATTTAAGCTATTTTCGACCCCTTCTGACCGTCAAAATATCAAGTTTCTTAAATTTTAATAGAAATAGGTTTTTCGGACAGTTTTTCCTCGGCAATTTAATAAAACAAACGATTTGAGTCGAATTTCAAAGGTTAAAAATCATTTCAGTAGAGAAATCTTAAAAAACGCAAAATCACTGAAAAATCATGAATTTAAGAGGTTTTTGACCCCTTCTGACCGTCAAAATATCAAGTTTCTTAAAATATACCAGAAATAGGTTTTTCGGACAGTTTTTCCTCGGCAATTTAATAAAACAAACGATTTGAGTCGAATTTCAAAGGTTAAAATTCATTTCAGTAGAGAAATCTTAAAAAACGAAAAATAACTGAAAATCATGCATTTAAGCTATTTTCGACCCCTTCTGACCGTCAAAATATCAAGTTTCTTAAATTGTAATAGAAATAGGTTTTTCGGACAGTTTTTCCTCGGCAATTTAATAAAACAAACGATTTGAGTCGAATTTCAAAGGTTAAAATTCATTTCAGTAGAGAAATCTTAAAAAACGCAAAATAACTGAAAAATCATGCATTTAAGCTATTTTCGACCCCTTCTGACCGTCAAAATATCAAGTTTCTTAAATTTTAATAGAAATAGGTTTTTCGGACAGTTTTTCCTCGGCAATTTAATAAAACAAACGATTTGAGTCGAATTTCAAAGGATAAAATTCATTTAAGTAGAGAAATCTTAAAAAACGCAAAATAACTGAAAAATCATGAATTTAAGCTATTTTCGACCCCTTCTGACCGTCAAAATATCAAGTTTCTTAAATTTTAATAGAAATAGGTTTTTCGGACAGTTTTTCCTCGGCAATTTAATAAAACAAACGATTTGAGTCGAATTTCAAAGGATAAAATTCATTTAAGTAGAGAAATCTTAAAAAACGCAAAATAACTGAAAAATCATGAATTTAAGCTATTTTCGACCCCTTCTGACCGTCAAAATATCAAGTTTCTTAAATTGTAATAGAAATAGGTTTTTCGGACAGTTTTTCCTCGGCAATTTAATAAAACAAACGATTTGAGTCGAATTTCAAAGGATAAAATTCATTTAAGTAGAGAAATCTTAAAAAACGCAAAATAACTGAAAAATCATGCATTTAAGCTATTTTCGACCCCTTCTGACCGTCAAAATATCAAGTTTCTTAAATTTTAATAGAAATAGGTTTTTCGGACAGTTTTTCCTCGGCAATTTAATAAAACAAACGATTTGAGTCGAATTTCAAAGGATAAAATTCATTTAAGTAGAGAAATCTTAAAAAACGCAAAATAACTGAAAAATCATGCATTTAAGCTATTTTCGACCCCTTCTGACCGTCAAAATATCAAGTTTCTTAAATTTCAATAGAAATAGGTTTTTCGGACAGTTTTTCCTCGGCAATTTAATAAAACAAACGATTTGAGTCGAATTTCAAAGGATAAAATTCATTTAAGTAGAGAAATCTTAAAAAAACGCAAAATAACTGAAAAATCATGCATTTAAGCTATTTTCGACCCCTTCTGACCGTCAAAATATCAAGTTTCTTAAATTGTAATAGAAATAGGTTTTTCGGACAGTTTTTCCTCGGCAATTTAATAAAACAAACGATTTGAGTCGAATTTCAAAGGATAAAATTCATTTAAGTAGAGAAATCTTAAAAAACGCAAAATAACTGAAAAATCATGCATTTAAGCTATTTTCGACCCCTTCTGACCGTCAAAATATCAAGTTTCTTAAATTTTAATAGAAATAGGTTTTTCGGACAGTTTTTCCTCGGCAATTTAATAAAACAAACGATTTGAGTCGAATTTCAAAGGATAAAATTCATTTAAGTAGAGAAATCTTAAAAAACGCAAAATAACTGAAAAATCATGCATTTAAGCTATTTTCGACCCCTTCTGACCGTCAAAATATCAAGTTTCTTAAATTTTAATAGAAATAGGTTTTTCGGACAGTTTTTCCTCGGCAATTTAATAAAACAAACGATTTCAGTCGAATTTCAAAGGATAAAATTCATTTAAGTAGAGAAATCTTAAAAAACACAAAATAACTGAAAAATCATGAATTTAAGCAATTTTCGACCCCTTCTGACCGTCAAATATCAAGTTTCTTAAATTGTAATAGAAATAGGTTTTTCGGACAGTTTTTCTTCGGCAATTTAATAAATCAAACGATTTGAGTCGAATTTTAAAGGTTAAAATTCATTTAATTACAGAAATCTTAAAAAATGAGAAATAACTGAAAAATCATGCATTTAAGCTATTTTCGACCCCTTCTGACCGTCGAAATATCAAGTTTCTTAAATTGTAATAGAAATAGGTTTTTCGTACAGTTTTTCCTCGGCAATTTAATAAAACAAACGATTTGAGTCGAATTTCAAAGGATAAAATTCATTTAAGTAGAGAAATCTTAAAAAACGCAAAATAACTGAAAAATCATGCATTTAAGCTATTTTCGACCCCTTCTGACCGTCAAAATATCAAGTTTCTTAAAAATCAATAAAAGTAGGTTTTTCGGACAGTTTTTCCTCGGCAATTTAATAAAACAAACGATTTGAGTCGAATTTCAAAGGATAAAATTCATTTAAGTAGAGAAATCTTAAAAAACGCAAAATAACTTAAAAAATCATGCATTTAAGCTATTTTCGACCCCTTCTGACCGTCAAAATATCAAGTTTCTTAAAAATTAATAAATGTAGGTTTTTCGGACAGTTTTTCCTCGGCAATTTAATAAAACAAACGATTTGAGTCGAATTTCAAAGGATAAAATTCATTTAAGTAGAGAAATCTTAAAAAACGCAAAATAACTGAAAAATCATGAATTTAAGCTATTTTCGACCCCTTCTGACCGTCAAAATATCAAGTTTCTTAAATTTTAATAGAAATAGGTTTTTCGGACAGTTTTTCCTCGGCAATTTAATAAAACAAACGATTTGAGTCGAATTTCAAAGGTTAAAATTCATTTAAGTAGAGAAATCTTAAAAAACACAAAATAACTGAAAAATCAGGAATTTAAGAGGATTTCGACCCCTTCTGACCGTCAAAATATCAAGTTTCTTAAAATGTACCAAAAATAGGTTTTTCGGACAGTTTTTCCTCGGCAATTTAATAAAACAAACGATTTGAGTCGAATTTCAAAGGTTAAAATTCATTTAAGTAGAGAAATCTTAAAAAAACGCAAAATAACTGAAAAATCATGAATTTAAGAGGTTTTCGACCTCTTCTGATCGTCAAAATATCAAGTTTCTTAAGATGTCATAAAAATAGGTTTTTCGGACAGTTTTTCCTCGGCAATTTAATAAAACAAACGATTTGAGTCGAATTTCAAACGTTAAAATTCATTTAAGTAGAGAAATCTTAAAAAACACAAAATAACTGAAAAATCATGAATTTAAGCAATTTTCGACCCCTTCTGACCGTCAAATATCAAGTTTCTTAAATTGTAATAGAAATAGGTTTTTCGGACAGTTTTTCCTCGGCAATTTAATAAAACAAACGATTTGAGTCGAATTTCAAAGGTTAAAATTCATTTAAGTAGAGAAATCTTAAAAAACGCAAAATAACTGAAAAATCATGAATTTAAGCTATTTTCGACCCCTTCTGACCGTCATAATATCAAGTTTCTTAAATTGTAATAGAAATAATTTTTTCGGACAGTTTTTCCTCGGCAATTTAATAAAACAAACGATTTGAGTCGAATTTCAAAGGATAAAATTCATTTAAGTAGAGAAATCTTAAAAAAACGCAAAATAACTGAAAAATCATGCATTTAAGCTATTTTCGACCCCTTCTGACCATCAAAATATCAAGTTTCTTAAATTGTAATAGAAATAATTTTTTCGGACAGTTTTTCCTCGGCAATTTAATAAAACAAACGATTTGAGTCGAATTTCAAAGGATAAAATTCATTTAAGTAGAGAAATCTTAAAAAACGCAAAATAACTGAAAAATCATGCATTTAAGCTATTTTCGACCCCTTCTGACCGTCAAAATATCAAGTTTCTTAAATTGTAATAGAAATAGGTTTTTCGGACAGTTTTTCCTCGGCAATTTAATAAAACAAACGATTTGAGTCGAATTTCAAAGGATAAAATTCATTTAAGTAGAGAAATCTTAAAAAAACGCAAAATAACTGAAAAATCATGCATTTAAGCTATTTTCGACCCCTTCTGACCGTCAAAATATCAAGTTTCTTAAATTTTAATAGAAATAGGTTTTTCGGACAGTTTTTCCTCGGCAATTTAATAAAACAAACGATTTGAGTCGAATTTCAAAGGTTAAAATTCATTTAAGTAGAGAAATCTTAAAAAAAGCAAAATAACTGAAAAATCATGAATTTAAGCTATTTTCGACCCCTTCTGACCGTCAAAATATCAAGTTTCTTAAATTTTAATAGAAATAGGTTTTTCGGACAGTTTTTCCTCGGCAATTTAATAAAACAAACGATTTGAGTCGAATTTCAAAGGATAAAATTCATTTAAGTAGAGAAATCTTAAAAAACGCAAAATAACTGAAAAATCATGCATTTAAGCTATTTTCGACCCCTTCTGACCGTCAAAATATCAAGTTTCTTAAATGTAATAGAAATAGGTTTTTCGGACAGTTTTTCCTCGGCAATTTAATAAAACAAACGATTTCAGTCGAATTTCAAAGGATAAAATTCATTTAAGTAGAGAAATTTAAAAAAAAGCAAAATAACTGAAAAATCATGAATTTAAGCTATTTTCGACCCCTTCTGACCGTCAAAATATCAAGTTTCTTAAATTTTCATAAAAATAGGTTTTTCGGACAGTTTTTCCTCGGCAATTTAATAAAACAAACGATTTGAGTCGAATTTCAAAGGTTAAAATTCATTTAAGTAGAGAAATCTTAAAAAATGCAAAATAACTGAAAAATCATGAATTTAAGAGGTTTTCGACCCCTTCTGACCGTCAAAATATCAAGTTTCTTAAATTGTCATAAAAATAGGTTTTTCGGACAGTTTTTCCTCGGCAATTTAATAAAACAAACGATTTGAGTCGAATTTCAAAGGATAAAATTCATTTAAGTAGAGAAATCTTAAAAAACGCAAAATAACTGAAAAATCATGCATTTAAGCTAATTTCGACCCCTTCTGACCGTCAAAATATCAAGTTTCTTAAATTGTAATAGAAATAGGTTTTTCGGACAGTTTTTCCTCGGCAATTTAATAAAACAAACGATTTCAGTCGAATTTCAAAGGATAAAATTCATTTAAGTAGAGAAATTTAAAAAAAAGCAAAATAACTGAAAAATCATGAATTTAAGCTATTTTCGACCCCTTCTGACCGTCAAAATATCAAGTTTCTTAAATTTCAATAGAAATAGGTTTTTCGGACAGTTTTTCCTCGGCAATTTAATAAAACAAACGATTTGAGTCGAATTTCAAAGGATAAAATTCATTTAAGTAGAGAAATCTTAAAAAAACGCAAAATAACTGAAAAATCATGCATTTAAGCTATTTTCGACCCCTTCTGACCGTCAAAATATCAAGTTTCTTAAATTTTAATAGAAATAGGTTTTTCGGACAGTTTTTCCTCGGCAATTTAATAAAACAAACGATTTGAGTCGAATTTCAAAGGATAAAATTCATTTAAGTAGAGAAATCTTAAAAAACGCAAAATAACTGAAAAATCATGCATTTAAGCTATTTTCGACCCCTTCTGACCGTCAAAATATCAAGTTTCTTAAATTGTAATAGAAATAGGTTTTTCGGACAGTTTTTCCTCGGCAATTTAATAAAACAAACGATTTGAGTCGAATTTCAAAGGATAAAATTCATTTAAGTAGAGAAATCTTAAAAAACGCAAAATAACTGAAAAATCATGAATTTAAGAGGTTTTCGACCCCTTCTGATTGTCGAAATATCAAGTTTCTTAAAAATTAATAAAAGTAGGTTTTTCGGACAGTTTTTCCTCGGCAATTTAATAAAACAAACGATTTGAGTCGAATTTCAAAGGATAAAATTCATTTAAGTAGAGAAATCTTAAAAAACGCAAAATAACTGAAAAATCATGCATTTAAGCTATTTTCGACCCCTTCTGACCGTCAAAATATCAAGTTTCTTAAATTTTAATAGAAATAGGTTTTTCGGACAGTTTTTCCTCGGCAATTTAATAATACAAACGATTTGAGTCGAATTTCAAAGGTTAAAATTCATTTAAGTAGAGAAATCTTAAAAAACGCAAAATAACTGAAAAATCATGCATTTAAGCTATTTTCGACCCCTTCTGACCGTCAAAATATCAAGTTTCTTTAATTATAATAGAAATAGGTTTTTCGGACAGTTTTTCCTCGGCAATTTAATAAAACAAACGATTTGAGTCGAATTTCAAAGGATAAAATTCATTTAAGTAGAGAAATCTTAAAAAACGCAAAATAACTGAAAAATCGTGAAATTAAGCTATTTTCGACCCCTTCTGACCGTCAAAATATCAAGTTTCTTAAATTGTAATAGAAATAGGTTTTTCGGACAGTTTTTCCTCGGCAATTTAATAAAACAAACGATTTGAGTCGAATTTCAAAGGTTAAAATTCATTTAAGTAGAGAAATCTTAAAAAACGCAAAATAACTGAAAAATCATGCATTTAAGCTATTTTCGACCCCTTCTGACCGTCAAAATATCAAGTTTCTTAAATTGTAATAGAAATAGGTTTTTCGGACAGTTTTTCCTCGGCAATTTAATAAAACAAACGATTTGAGTCGAATTTCAAAGGATAAAATTCATTTAAGTAGAGAAATCTTAAAAAACGCAAAATAACTGAAAAATCGTGAAATTAGCTATTTCGACCCCTTCTGACTGTGAAAATATGAGGTTTCTTAAATTTTAATAGAAATAGTTTTTTCGGACAGTTTTTCCTCGGCAATTTAATAAAACAAACGATTTGAGTCGAATTTCAAAGGATAAAATTCATTTAAGTAGAGAAATCTTAAAAAACGCAAAATAACTGAAAAATCATGCATTTAAGCTATTTTCGACCCCTTCTGACCGTCAAAATATCAAGTTTCTTAAATTGTAATAGAAATAGGTTTTTCGGACAGTTTTTCCTCGGCAATTTAATAAAACAAACGATTTGAGTCGAATTTCAAAGGATAAAATTCATTTAAGTAGAGAAATCTTAAAAAACGCAAAATAACTGAAAAATCATGCATTTAAGCTATTTTCGACCCCTTCTGACCGTCAAAATATCAAGTTTCTTAAATTGTAATAGAAATAGGTTTTTCGGACAGTTTTTCCTCGGCAATTTAATAAAACAAACGATTTGAGTCGAATTTCAAAGGATAAAATTCATTTAAGTAGAGAAATCTTAAAAAAACGCAAAATAACTGAAAAAATCATGCATTTAAGCTATTTTCGACCCCTTCTGACCGTCAAAATATCAAGTTTCTTAAATTGTAATAGAAATAGGTTTTTCGGACAGTTTTTCCTCGGCAATTTAATAAAACAAACGATTTGAGTCGAATTTCAAAGGATAAAATTCATTTAAGTAGAGAAATCTTAAAAAAACGCAAAATAACTGAAAAATCATGCATTTAAGCTATTTTCGACCCCTTCTGACCGTCAAAACATCAAGTTTCTTAAATTTTAATAGAAATAGGTTTTTCGGACAGTTTTTCCTCGGCAATTTAATAAAACAAACGATTTGAGTCGAATTTCAAAGGATAAAATTCATTTAAGTAGAGAAATCTTAAAAAACGCAAAATAACTGAAAAATCATGCATTTAAGCTATTTTCGACCCCTTCTGACCGTCAAAATATCAAGTTTCTTAAATTGTAATAGAAATAGGTTTTTCGGACAGTTTTTCCTCGGCAATTTAATAAAACAAACGATTTGAGTCGAATTTCAAAGGATAAAATTCATTTAAGTAGAGAAATCTTAAAAAACGCAAAATAACTGAAAAATCATGAATTTAAGCTATTTTCGACCCCTTCTGACCGTCAAAATATCAAGTTTCTTAAATTGTAATAGAAATAGGTTTTTCGGACAGTTTTTCCTCGGCAATTTAATAAAACAAACGATTTGAGTCGAATTTCAAAGGATAAAATTCATTTAAGTAGAGAAATCTTAAAAAACGCAAAATAACTGAAAAATCATGAATTTAAGCTATTTTCGACCCCTTCTGACCGTCAAAATATCAAGTTTCTTAAAAATGAATAAAAGTAGCTTTTTCGGACAGTTTTTCCTCGGCAATTTAATATAAACAAACGATTTGAGTCGAATTTCAAAGGATAAAATTCATTTAAGTAGAGAAATCTTAAAAAACGCAAAATAACTGAAAAATCATGCATTTAAGCTATTTTCGACCCCTTCTGACCGTCAAAATATCAAGTTTCTTAAATTTTAATAGAAATAGATTTTTTGGACAGTTTTTCCTCGGCAATTTAATAAAACAAACGATTTGAGTCGAATTTCAAAGGATAAAATTCATTTAAGTAGAGAAATCTTAAAAAACGCAAAATAACTGAAAAATCATGCATTTAAGCTATTTTCGACCCCTTCTGACCGTCAAAATATCAAGTTTCTTAAATTGTAATAGAAATAGGTTTTTCGGACAGTTTTTCCTCGGCAATTTAATAAAACAAACGATTTGAGTCGAATTTCAAAGGTTAAAATTCATTTCAGTAGAGAAATCTTAAAAAACGCAAAATAACTGAAAAATCATGAATTTAAGAGGTTTTCGACCCCTTCTGACCGTCAAAATATCAAGTTTCTTAAATTGTAATAGAAATAGGTTTTTCGGACAGTTTTTCCTCGGCAATTTAATAAAACAAACGATTTGAGTCGAATTTCAAAGGATAAAATTCATTTAAGTAGAGAAATCTTAAAAAACGCAAAATAACTGAAAAATCATGCATTTAAAGCTATTTTCGACCCCTTCTGACCGTCAAAATATCAAGTTTCTTAAATTTTAATAGAAATAAGTTTTTCGGACAGTTTTTCCTCGGCAATTTAATAAAACAAACGATTTCAGTCGAATTTCAAAGGATAAAATTCACTTAAGTAGAGAAATCTTAAAAAACACAAAATAACTGAAAAATCATGAATTTAAGCAATTTTCGACCCCTTCTGACCGTCAAAATATCAAGTTTCTTAAATTTTAATAGAAATAGGTTTTTCGGACAGTTTTTCCTCGGCAATTTAATAAAACAAACGATTTGAGTCGAATTTCAAAGGTTAAAATTCATTTAAGTAGAGAAATCTTAAAAAACGCAAAATAACTGAAAAATCATGCATTTAAGCTATTTTCGACCCCTTCTGACCGTCAAATATCAAGTTTCTTAAATTGTAATAAATAGGTTTTTCGGACAGTTTTTCCTCGGCAATTTAATAAAACAAACGATTTGAGTCGAATTTCAAAGGTTAAAATTCATTTAAGTAGAGAAATCTTAAAAAACGCAAAATAACTGAAAAATCATGCATTTAAGCTATTTTCGACCCCTTCTGACCGTCAAAATATCAAGTTTCTTAAATTGTAATAGAAATAGGTTTTTCGGACAGTTTTTCCTCGGCAATTTAATAAAACAAACGATTTGAGTCGAATTTCAAAGGTTAAAATTCATTTAAGTAGAGAAATCTTAAAAAAACGCAAAATAACTGAAAAAATCATGCATTTAAGCTATTTTCGACCCCTTCTGACCGTCAAAATATCAAGTTTCTTAAATGATAATAGAAAATAGGTTTTTTCGGACAGTTTTTCCTCGGCAATTTAATAAAACAAACGATTTGAGTCGAATTTCAAAGGTTAAAATTCATTTAAGTAGAGAAATCTTAAAAAACGCAAAATAACTGAAAAATCATGCATTTAAGCTATTTTCGACCCCTTCTGACCGTCAAAATATCAAGTTTCTTAAATTTTAATAGAAATAGGTTTTTCGGACAGTTTTTCCTCGGCAATTTAATAAAACAAACGATTTGAGTCGAATTTCAAAGGATAAAATTCATTTAAGTAGAGAAATCTTAAAAAAACGCAAAATAACTGAAAAATCATGCATTTAAGCTATTTTCGACCCCTTCTGACCGTCAAAATATCAAGTTTCTTAAAATTGTAATAGAAATAGTTTTTTCGGACAGTTTTTCCTCGGCAATTTAATAAAACAAACGATTTGAGTCGAATTTCAAAGGATAAAATTCATTTAAGTAGAGAAATCTTAAAAAACACAAAATAACTGAAAAATCATGAATTTAAGCAATTTTCGACCCCTTCTGACCGTCAAATATCAAGTTTCTTAAATTGTAATAGAAATAGGTTTTTCGGACAGTTTTTCTTCGGCAATTTAATAAAACAAACGATTTGAGTCGAATTTCAAAGGATAAAATTCATTTAAGTAGAGAAATCTTAAAAAACGCAAAATAACTGAAAAATCATGCATTTAAGCTAATTTCGACCCCTTCTGACCGTCAAAATATCAAGTTTCTTAAATTGTAATAGAAATAGGTTTTTCGGACAGTTTTTCCTCGGCAATTTAATAAAACAAACGATTTGAGTCGAATTTCAAAGGATAAAATTCATTTAAGTAGAGAAATCTTAAAAAACGCAAAATAACTGAAAAATCGTGAAATTAAGCTATTTTCGACCCCTTCTGACCGTCAAAATATGAAGTTTCTTAAATTTCAATAGAAATAGGTTTTTCGGACAGTTTTTCCTCGGCAATTTAATAAAACAAACGATTTGAGTCGAATTTCAAAGGATAAAATTCATTTAAGTAGAGAAATCTTAAAAAACGCAAAATAACTGAAAAATCATGCATTTAAGCTATTTTCGACCCCTTCTGACCGTCAAAATATCAAGTTTCTTAAATTGTAATAGAAATAGGTTTTTCGGACAGTTTTTCCTCGGCAATTTAATAAAACAAACGATTTGAGTCGAATTTCAAAGGATAAAATTCATTTAAGTAGAGAAATCTTAAAAAACGCAAAATAACTGAAAAATCATGAATTTAAGCTATTTTCGACCCCTTCTGACCGTCAAAATATCAAGTTTCTTAAATTTTAATAGAAATAGGTTTTTCGGACAGTTTTTCCTCGGCAATTTAATAAAACAAACGATTTGAGTCGAATTTCAAAGGTTAAAATTCATTTAAGTAGAGAAATCTTAAAAAACGCAAAATAACTGAAAAATCATGCATTTAAGCTATTTTCGACCCCTTCTGACCGTCAAAATATCAAGTTTCTTAAATTTTAATAGAAATAGGTTTTTCGGACAGTTTTTCCTCGGCAATTTAATAAAACAAACGATTTGAGTCGAATTTCAAAGGATAAAATTCATTTAAGTAGAGAAATCTTAAAAAACGCAAAATAACTGAAAAATCATGAATTTAAGCTATTTTCGACCCCTTCTGACCGTCAAAATATCAAGTTTCTTAAATTGTAATAGAAATAGGTTTTTCGGACAGTTTTTCCTCGGCAATTTAATAAAACAAACGATTTGAGTCGAATTTCAAAGGATAAAATTCATTTAAGTAGAGAAATCTTAAAAAAACGCAAAATAACTGAAAAATCATGCATTTAAGCTATTTTCGACCCCTTCTGACCGTCAAAATATCAAGTTTCTTAAATGTTAATAGAAATAAGTTTTTCGGACAGTTTTTCCTCGGCAATTTAATAAAACAAACGATTTGAGTCGAATTTCAAAGGTTAAAATTCATTTAAGTAGAGAAATCTTAAAAAAAGCAAAATAACTGAAAAATCATGAATTTAAGCTATTTTCGACCCCTTCTGACCGTCAAAATATCAAGTTTCTTAAATTTTAATAGAAATAGGTTTTTCGGACAGTTTTTCCTCGGCAATTTAATAAAACAAACGATTTGAGTCGAATTTCAAAGGATAAAATTCATTTAAGTAGAGAAATCTTAAAAAACGCAAAATAACTGAAAAATCATGCATTTAAGCTATTTTCGACCCCTTCTGACCGTCAAAATATCAAGTTTCTTAAATTGTAATAGAAATAGGTTTTTCGGACAGTTTTTCCTCGGCAATTTAATAAAACAAACGATTTGAGTCGAATTTCAAAGGATAAAATTCATTTAAGTAGAGAAATCTTAAAAAACGCAAAATAACTGAAAAATCGTGAAATTAAGCTATTTTCGACCCCTTCTGACCGTCAAAATATCAAGTTTCTTAAATTTTAATAGAAATAGTTTTTTCGGACAGTTTTTCCTCGGCAATTTAATAAAACAAACGATTTGAGTCGAATTTCAAAGGTTAAAATTCATTTCAGTAGAGAAATCTTAAAAAACGCAAAATAACTGAAAAATCATGAATTTAAGAGGTTTTCGACCCCTTCTGACCGTCAAAATATCAAGTTTCTTAAATTGTAATAGAAATAGGTTTTTCGGACAGTTTTTCCTCGGCAATTTAATAAAACAAACGATTTGAGTCGAATTTCAAAGGATAAAATTCATTTCAGTAGAGAAATCTTAAAAAACGCAAAATCACTGAAAAATCATGCATTTAAGAGGTTTTTGACCCTATCTGACCGTCAAAATATCAAGTTTCTTAAAAATTAATAGAAATAAGTTTTTCGGACAGTTTTTCCTCGGCAATTTAATAAAACAAACGATTTGAGTCGAATTTCAAAGGTTAAAATTCATTTAAGTAGAGAAATCTTAAAAAACGCAAAATCACTGAAAAATCATGAATTTAAGAGGTTTTTGACCCCTTCTGACCGTCAAAATATCAAGTTTCTTAAAAATTAATAAAAATAGGTTTTTCGGACAGTTTTTCCTCGGCAATTTAATAAAACAAACGATTTGAGTCGAATTTCAAAGGTTAAAATTCATTTCAGTAGAGAAATCTTAAAAAACGCAAAAACACTGAAAAATCATGAATTTAAGAGGTTTTCGACCCCTTCTGACCGTCGAAATATCAAGTTTCTTAAATGATAAATAAAATAGGTTTTTCGGACAGTTTTTCCTCGGCAATTTAATAAAACAAACGATTTGAGTCGAATTTCAAAGGTTAAAATTCATTTAAGTAGAGAAATCTTAAAAAACGCAAAATAACTGAAAAATCATGAATTAAGATTTTCGACCCCTTCTGACCGTCAAAAAAATTAACTTTCTTAAATGATAAATAAAATAGGTTTTTCGGACAGTTTTTCCTCGGCAATTTAATAAAACAAACGATTTGAGTCGAATTTCAAAGGTTAAAATTCATTTAAGTAGAGAAATCCTTAAAATTGCAAAATAACTGAAAAATCATGAATTTAAGAGATTTTCGACCCCTTCTGACCGTCAAAATATCAAGTTTCTTAAATTGTCATAGAAATAGGTTTTTCGGACAGTTTTTCCTCGGCAATTTAATAAAACAAACGATTTGAGTCGAATTTCAAAGGTTAAAATTCATTTAAGTAGAGAAATCTTAAAAAACGCAAAATAACTGAAAAATCATGATTTAAAGATTTCGACCCTATCTGACCGTCAAAATATCAAGTTTCTTATAAATTAATAAAATAGGTTTTTCGGACAGTTTTTCCTCGGCAATTTAATAAAACAAACGATTTGAGTCGAATTTCAAAGGTTAAAATTCATTTAAGTAGAGAAATCTTAAAAAATGCAAAATAACTGGAAAATCATGATTTAAGAGGTTTTCGACCCCTTCTGACCATCGAAAAATCAAGTTTCTTAAATTTAAATAAAAATAGGTTTTTCGGACAGTTTTTCCTCGGCAATTTAATAAAACAAACGATTTGAGTCGAATTTCAAAGGTTAAAATTCATTTAAGTAGAGAAATTAAAAAAAAAGCAAAATAACTGAAAAATGAATTTAAGAGGTTTTCGACCCATTCTGACCGTCGAAATATCAAGTTTCTTAAAATGTAACAAAAATAGGTTTTTCGGACAGTTTTTCCTCGGCAATTTAATAAAACAAACGATTTGAGTCGAATTTCAAAGGTGTAAATTCATTTCAGTAGAGAAATCTTAAAAAACGCAAAATAACTGAAAAATCATGAATTTAAGAGGTTTTCGACCCCTTCTGACCGTCGAAAATCAAGTTTCTTAAATGAAATAAAATAGGTTTTTCGGACAGTTTTTCCTCGGCAATTTAATACGATTTTCGAAACAAGGAAATCATTTTGAAACTTAAAAAACGTAACTGAAAAATCATTCTTAAGATCGACCCCTTCTGACCAAAAATCAATTTTCTATAGGTTTTTCGGACAGTTTTTCCTCGGCAATTTAATAAAACAAACGATTTGAGTCGAATTTCAAAGGATAAAATTCATTTAAGTATAGAAATCTTAAAAAACGCAAAATAACTCAAAAATCATGCATTTAAGATCGACCCTTCTGACCATCAAAATATCAAGTTTCTTAAACTTTAATAAAAATAGGTTTTTCGGACAGTTTTTCCTCGGCAATTTAATAAACAAACGATTTGAGTCGAATTTCAAAGGTATAAATTCATTTAAGTAGAGAAATCATTAAAATTTCAAAATAACTGAAAAATCATGAATTTAAGAGGTTTTTGACCCCTTCTGACCGTCAAAATATCAAGTTTCTTAAATTGTAATAGAAATAGGTTTTTCGGACAGTTTTTCCTCGGCAATTTAATAAAACAAACGATTTGAGTCGAATTTCAAAGGATAAAATTCATTTAAGTAGAGAAATCTTAAAAAACGCAAAATAACTGAAAAATCGTGAACTTAAGAGGTTTTTGACCCCTTCTGACCGTCAAAATATCAAGTTTCTTAA